>PVKU01005787.1:0-116299 GCA_004027475.1 Anoura caudifer
TTTTTTTTTTTTTTTTTTTTTTTTTTTTTTAATTTTTTTTTCTTCTTCTTTCTTAAATGCAACAACAGTTATAAAGCAGGCACTTTAGAGCAGAAAAAGAGGTTTAAATGTATATATTAGGTAAAATGGATAAAGCCTTTTTTATATATAATAAGTATATTTTGGTAGATAATTAGATAGCTTGGTTATGGGATTAATCTCTGGGTTTGCAATAACTATTATTGACTTGTTAGACTTACATAACCTTATGTAGGGAGAGAACAAAAATGCAATGTATTTAATCAAGCACCCTTGAAACCATCTTGATAGTAAAAGACCTAGTGGACTAGTAATACAGTTTAGTGGTTGCAGAATTGTGTTTGTGAGAGTGTGGATATAAAGCTTGGATTTACATGTTTGTTTTAGACTTTCAAACATGCCTTTATCTTCCTTTGCAGCCTCTAAGTGGTACCGATACTATGGTTAAAGCTGGAGTTAGTACTAACATCAGTACCAAGCACCAGTGTATTACTGCTATGAAAGAATATGAAAGCAAGTCACTAGAGGTCAGTAAAATGCAATACAGAATATCAGCTTAACCTTTCGATTATACTGGAAAGCAGCTTTTGAAAAATGTTTTTTATTATTTTTAGGATCAAGTGGTTCACACTGGGTTTATGTAAAAAAAACTAACGATCAAATTATTTTTTAAATTAATGTATTACTTATAGATATGTATTGTTTTAAGCAGTAATAATACTGAGATTGTACTGGCATAATTCTACTAGTGTATTAGGATATTGCCCACACTACATAGTGTGCATGTAAACTTAACACATGTTTTTAATAAACTTATGCAAAGTCATAAATATATAACATAGTAAATTTTCATTAAGTAAATATACCATGTATCCAGGATCTAAAGAAATAGCATTAAGGTGGGGAGAAAATACAGACAGTTGTAATTGAACAACAATAAAATAATTTTTAAAAAAACAAAACAGCATTGTCAGCATTGCTAACATTCCCACCCACCAGTCAGAATCTGCCCCTTCCACAGGTAATCACTATCCTGAATACCCATGGTTTGCCTATTTTTATATACTCTTTTTTTTTAGAAATATAGTATATATTATTTTTAATTTTTTAAAGATTTTATTTATTTTCAGAGAGGAGAAGAGAAAGAGAGGGAGAGAAACATCAGTTGGTTGCCTCTTGTTCGCTCCCAGTGGGGACCTGGCCCACAACCCAGGCATGTGCCCTGACAGGGAATCAAACCAGTGACTTTTTGGTTCTCAGGCTGGCACGCAATCCACTGAGCCACATCAGCCAGGGCACATTATGTATTCTTAAGTCTGTCTTTCATCACTGAGATCACCCATGTTGAATGAAATTAGTTTGTTCATTCCCATTACTGTCTAGTATTTCTTTGTACTTTTTGATTGTCCACTCTGATTATAGCTGTTGCTTTTTCCTATATCCCAGCTGTGTTTGCTTTATTGGAAAGTGCAGAAACACCTTGACTTGTGAGACAAAACTGTTAAACTCTATCCCTTCTTTTCCTTAAATTCCTAAACTCTCTAGAATCCTGTCTTTTAATCAGCTAATTTTTATATTTGGAGTGGGAGTGGACAAGATTATTATATTAAATAATAAAGAGCATTGTACTAAAAGAAAGTATTATCCTCATCTCTCTCTAGCTGCCTGGGTCATTTTAATAAGCCTTCTCACTTCTGTCAGCCATTACTGTTCTACAGCCCATTTGCAAAGTAGATGCATTGAATAAAGTCTGACAGACATTCTGCAGTCTTTTTATTAAATGGAAAGCACTATTAAATACGATTTAGGTGTACTATGCTGGCTCTCAGCAAACTTAATCTCAGGAGTTCATATAAGCAGATGAAAAAATTATAAAATGGAACAGATTGGACAAAAACAAGGAGAACCTTTTAGCAAAGAGGGCATGCTAACTAATGGTTAGTAAGCTGTTGACTTGGTGAAAAAGTTAAAAGGAAAAAAAAAAACAGGAAATGAAATTGTATATTTCGTGAATGAACATGTACCGTTTATTGCTGGGAGGAGATGACTTTTTGTTGGGTGAATCTGCAAGTGATTCTTACTGATGTTGATATTCACTGTGTGTAGTTTTATATCAGTCCCAGCCTTTTATTTGGAGCTGATGCCAGTTGCATGTCTGATTTTGAGGGCGGTAAAATAGAATGAGCAAATCACACCAGTTTTCATCCTTTTCCAGTATTGTAGCAGCAGTATATATCAACTTTTTATGTGTATTTTCTTTTTGCTGGAAAATGTTGTATGTTGAATAAAATTAGCTATTAAAAATATTGTTTATTAAAAAATTAAAGTTAAGATGGGTTGGTCCTTTCACCTGTAGTTTTATGGTATGGATTTTAATGTCCACTATAAACTATCAAAAATGTTTTTTTCTAATGATTTTAAGTTAATGTCTTTTGTAGTGTTTTGTTTTGTAGTCATGGTCCTTGTGTGATCATAGATCTTGAATACTGAATTGAAGTATTCAATGTCCTAAATAATTTGTTTTGGCTGCATGGTAAGATTGGAAATATGTTTTCCCTCGCTCTAGGAACTTCGTTTAGAGGATTATCAGGCTAACCGGAAAGGCCCACAGAATCAGGTGGGAGCAGGTACCACAAGTGGATTGTTTGGGTCCTCTCCGGCCACCTCCAGTGCAACAGGACTCTTCAGCTCCTCCACCACTAATTCGGGCTTTGCATATGGTCAGAACAAAACAGGCTTTGGAACTAGTAAGCACTTGATCTCATATTGGGCCATATTGAGGAGGGACAGACAACTAAAAGTAAACTCTAATTGTCATTTTGTATAAGTACTATGGAGAAAAATAATTCAGGAGGAATTATTCAGGGTGCTGGAGGAATAAGGAGTGCCTGATTTGTATGTGAGGGTGGAGAGACATACAGTTTTAAATAACGATGTTTAATATATTAGGGCTTTATTGATGAGATAACATTTGAGCAGTGACCTATCTGAAGAAGGTGAGGGATATAACTATGGATTTTTTGGGGGAGGGGAAAACATTCTAGCTAGAGGAAACTATAAATTTAAAGATTCTGAGTTTTTGCCAGGGAGTAGAGGACAAGGGGAAGTACTGAGGCATATAAGGACAATGTGTTGTAGGACTTTGTGGGCCAGTGCTAAGATTTGAATTATTTGAGTCAGGAAGCCATTAAAGGGTTTGGAAACAGAAGTCATGTGATTATGAGTGAAGGATTATTTTAAAGGCTGTTATATTAAGAGTAGATTGTAAGGCAACGTGAGTGGAAACAAATCAGTTAGAAATCTATGTTCTGTCTATGTGAGAGATGATGTGGCGTGAATGAGAATGATGCTATGGAGATGGTAAGGATGTCAGATTATGGACTCAGTTTGAATATAGAATTGAGGGGGGTTGCTGATGGATTGGTTTGATGTGAAACGTGAAAGAGGGAAGTCTAGGATAACTGCTAAATTACTTTATAAATATATTACTCTTGTAAAGGTAATACATACACATGATATAAAGTTCATGTAATATAAAAAAAGTGTGTAACCAACGGTCTCTTCTCCCCTCCCCAGCTACCAGTTTGTCTCTGGAGAAGTAAACAGAAGTTAGATTTTTTCATAGATTTCTAGAGGGATCTGTGCACACACACAAATACACAAATAAACACATTTCAGTGTCATTTAAGATTCTTTTCAATCTTGGTATTCTGTGATTTAGTTTAGCCACATATTCTTTAAGTACTTTTGCATTACACCCTGTGCTGAATATATTGATATAAAGAGAAAGCCTCTGTTCTCAAGAAAAACTTAGTCTAACAAGGTTAAAATACAAACATAGACTTCGAGTGTAGTGTGGTATCTTTTAAAATAGAAAAAAGCTGTGAGCTGAAGAAGGAAGGTTGCTTAGCTCAGCAAAGGTTCTTGGGGTCAGAGTGTTACTGTAAGAATTAAAGCCTGAAGCAGATCTGAAATTAGGTGAAGGATAGAAAATGAAATGGTTATCCAGTTTGAATAGGGTAATTGAGACATGTAATTAATATCATAAGACTATTGTTGTAGTAACTGGATACTATGAGGTTTAATGTTTTGTTTTTCTCCACTTATTTTTCCTTTCCTTCATTTCTGTTTCCTGAAAGGTACGACTGGATTTGGAACAAATGCAGGTGGTCTCTTTGGCCAACAGAATCAGCAAACTACCAGCCTCTTCAGCAAACCATTTGCCCAGGCCATAACCACCCAGAACACTGGCTTTTCCTTTGGTAATACCAGCACACTAGGACAGCCAAGCACCAACACCATGGTAAGGAAGCAGGCCCATAGTTTATTCCAGGTCTTGTTTATAGAGCTAATGAGGCTTCTAATCATGTCATACCAGTAAGTTCTACCTGTGCTACATTTCTTAAGAATTGATGGTATGTAGTAAAGGGAAAAGAGCAAAATCTTTGAATAATTAAAGCCTAAATTCTAGTTCAGGCTCTACTCTGTACTCATTGAAAGGCTGTTGAGCAAGTCACTTATCTTTTCTGAGCATATTTTCTTATCATTAAGAGCTGTTTAGGGTGCTTAGTTTGCCATCCTGAAGCTACACCTTAGGACATTGACTCCAACCATTCTATAGATTATAGAAGAAAATACTTAAAAATTACTAACTGTATTTCAGAATGTTCTTTTAGCTTGTTCCTTTAAGCAGAATTAGGCAGAGTTGTTTAGTTGGATAAAATAAAGGAGAACTAAACCTTGGAGTCATATTGGGTAATTGCTACTTCTGTGCAGAAACTGAAAGAGAAAGTCTTTACATCATTACCAGTTTATTTCTGGGGACTCTTTTAGGGAAGTTTAAAATTAAAGTTAATTTGAGGTAGGATTTTTTTTTTTTTTACTAGAATTCTTGGAATTTACCTAGTCTCTAATTTTTGTTCAGAATTTAATTTGTTAGAGATACTCTGCCTGATTAAAAAACAAGTACAGCTTGACCACAAAATCATCAAAATACTGTCAAACCAAATTCATTAATATATAAAAAGGATTATATACCATCGCCAACTGGGATTTATCCCAGGAACGTTGGCTCAGCATATGATAGTGTAATATGCCATAGAAGCAGAATAAAGAACAAAAACCACACAATCACCTCACTGGGTACAGAAAAAGTATTTGACACGCTCTCATGATATAAATAATGAACAAAGAATAAAAGGGAACCCAGAATGGCCAAAATAGTCTTGAAAAAGAAGAAAGGTTGGAAGACTTAATACTTCTTATTTTTAAAACATATTGTAAAGCAATAGTAATCAAGGCTCTGTAGTACATGCATAAGGTTATACACATAAATCAGTGGATTAGAATTTGAGAGTCCAGAAGTAAGCCTTCACATTTGATTTTCAGTAACAGCACCCAAAATAATTCAATGGGGAAAAATAATCTTTTCAGCAAGTAGTGCTGGGACAATTGATATTGCATGTGCAAAAGAATGAGGTTGAACTTTCTTCACACCATTGTGGTAAATATAAAAATTAACTCAAAATAGATCAAGTACATAAATATAAGCGCTAAAATATAAAACTCTTAGAAGAAGAAAGTGAGGTAGGCAGTGGTTTCTTTGATATAACACCAAAGGCAAATGCAGCAAAAGGAAAAATTGATCGGGCTTTATCAAAATGAAAAACTTGTGGGCCCTGGCCGGTGTGGCTCGGTTGGTTGGAGCACCATCCTGTAGACTGAAGGTGTTCAATTCCCAGTCAGAGAGCAAGCCTGGGTTGCAGGTTAGGTCATGGTCAGGGCGTGTACAGGTGGTGACAAATTGATATTTCTCTCTCACATCAATGTTTTTCTCATGTTTCTCTCTCCCTCTCTCTTCAATCAGCATGTCCTCAGATAAGGGTAAAAAATTGGAAAAAAAAAAAAACTTTTGTGGATTGAAGGTATACCATTATGAAAGCAACAACATGGGAGAAAATATTTTCACGTCACGTATCTTATAAAGGACTTACATCCAAAATGCATAAAGATAATATAAAGAATGCTTATAATCCAATAACCATACAATAACCTATTTAGAAATGGCCAAAGGGGAAAAAATTGAGTTAAAGACTTGATTAGATATTTCTCCAAAAAAAGATATACAAATAGCTTGTAAGCACATGAAAAACAACATCAGTAGTCATCAGGGAAGTGCACATCGAAACCACAATGAAATACTTCAAATCCACTAGGAAGGCTATAAACAAAAAGGCAGTAATGAATGTCTTCAAGAGTTTGGAGAAATTGGAACCCTCATATATGCAACCACTTTGGAAAACAGTTTGGTGCTTTCCTCGGAATGTTAAACAGGATTACCATATATACCACCTTGGTCTTTTCCCAAGAGAAATGAAAACAAAAACTTGTATACAAATTTGTATCATAATAGCGAAAAAGTAGAAACAACCCAAATGTCCATCAGTGCTGAATGGAAAAACAAATGTGATACATACACACATAGTAGAATATTATTTAGCCATGAAATGGAGTGAAATACTCTGATACATGCTACAACATGGATGGACCTTTCAACAAATGCCGTATTTCATATGATTCTATTATATGAAATGTTCAGAATGGAACAAGGTAAATTAGTTGTTAGTTACCTAGGAATGGAGAGTGACTGCCATTGGGCCCAGGATTTCTTTTTATAGTGATTAAAATGTTCTAAATTTAGAGAGTGAGGATGGTTGTGCAACTCTGAACGTACTAAGGTCTGATCAGTTCCTTAGCCTCTGCTACCAGAGCAGGAGGAACATCGTGCTGCAGTTGTTAGTAATGCCTGGAGAACTGTGTGAGGTCCCAAGGTGCTTACTTTGAAGGGGACTGAGCTATCATTGTCCTGTGTATAGTATATCTTGTATCTTCAATAAATGCCTCTACTTTTCATATTACATAGCTGGATACTTTCTGGACAGACAGTTAAAACATTGAATAGTCCACTTTAAATGAGTAAATTTTATGGTATTTGAATTATGTGTTAATGAAACTTTATTTTTATTGTTTTTTAATATATTTATTGATTATGCTATTACAGTTGTCCCATTCCCTCCTTCATTCCCCTTATTTTTATTGTTTTTTAATAGTTTACTTTTTATTGTATTTTTTGTATTACTTTTTATATTCCTTATACCTTCTTCCACCTCCACCCACCCCCTTAATGAAATTGTTGAAAAACACCACTTTGAATTCTCAGTTCGGCAATAGTCCATTAGTGCAGTATTTTTCTTTTGTTAACTAACACATAAGTAAAATGCCTTCTTAAACACTGGATGATATAAACTTCGCTTATTTCACATCTGGTCCTGTCACTCAGTTGCTGTGAAATTGGGCACTTTTTAAAAAATTCCTACCCAAGGATATGTTTATTGATTTTACAGAGAAAGAGACATCAATGTCAGAAATATGAATCGATTGTTTTCCATATGTGTGCCCTGACTGGGAATTGAACCCACAACCTTTTTTTGGTGTATCAGACAATGCTTCAACTGACTGAGCCACCTGGCCAGGGCATTGGGCAGATTTTTAACTACTCTGAGCTTCATTTTCTATTGGAAGATGGCCCTGCTTTTTAGGGTTGTCATAAAGAAAAATGCTTTATGTAAAATATTAAGCATAGTACCTGTCACATAAGCTTTAAAAAATGGCTCATATTATTATTAATCTAAGGCTTTTAAAGAAAACTGACTACTGTAGGAAATCTTTTAATCTGGATTACCTTTTGCAGGGTTTGTTTGGAGTAACCCAAGCCTCACAGCCTGGAGGTCTTTTTGGGACAGCTACAAACACCAGCACCGGGACAGCATTTGGAACAGGAGGAACAGGCCTTTTTGGGCAGACCAATACCGCGTTTGGTACTGTTGGTTCGGTAGGTTTTTACAGTTGATTATAATACGATAAAGGAATTTCTAAGAAAGATTTGACTTCTTAAGAATTTTATTGGGTATAATATATGATTTGATACTGATGATAACTAAAAGTTATTTGATGCAAATTAAAATGATTAGGTAACTTTAACAGGTTACTTTTTAAAATTTTTTTCTAACCTGTTTTGTGTGAGAAATTGGTATTTGAGAATTAAATATTTTTGGTATTGATCAATTTGCTAAAATTGGGTGTTTTTACAGTTCTCATGCTGTTGGAGGCTTAACTGAATTATTTTCCTTGTTAAGCCATTTAAGTAAAAAATTACTATTTTGGAATGTACTTGACCTAAAAACAATAGTAAATTCTATATTACTACTTAAACCATATGAGAATCAGTATAAAACCCTCAATCTATACTGTGTACTCATTATTAAAAGTTTTGAACATGCTGTTCAGTTTTTGTAGAGAATGAAATCTGTTATTTCTTAATTTTGTGTAGCTGATTGAGGTGGGAAATTGAGAGAATTATAGAATGCCTCCAAAAGTTATTTTTAAGTAGCCTTATTGAGATATAATCCACATGCCATACAACTTATCCTTTTAATGTTTATAATTCAGTGGCTTTAATTATATTCACAGAGCGTGCAGGTGTCACTGTAGTCAATTTTAGAACATTTTTATCACCCTAAAAAGAAACCTCATACTCATCACTTCTCATTACCCCCAGTTACCTCAGGCCTACTTTCTGTCTATGGATTTACCTATTTTGGACATTTCATGTAATGAACTCAGATAATGTGCAGTCTTTGTGACTGATTTCCTTCACTTAGCATAATGTTTTGAAGATGAATATTATAGTATGTTTGAATTTCTTATTGTAATTGTTTCTATTGGCTATTTAAATACGTGGTACACATCTGTTACTGGGTTAAAAAGTATTTGATTCTCTTCTTATTTTTTCTTCACCTTACTGAAATACTGTGTTTCTAACGGGGTTCCATTAACTTCTCAGGCTAGGAGCATTCTGTATTCATAAAGTTAACCTTGCTCAAATTAGTTTATTTTTCTGCTAGTCTTTATTCATCCACCTCCTATCATTATTTATAAAAGTCATGCCATCTCTTGTGTATTTCACATCCAATGATACATACATACCTGCAGGAACCCCTATTTACTATTTGGGAGTAAAGCGAACCCCTGTTTACTTCATACTAAAAATTTTCCTGTATTCTGTTCTTTTTAGACCCTGTTTGGCAATAACAAGCTTACCACATTTGGAACCAGCACAACCAGTGCTCCTTCGTTTGGTACAACCAGTGGCGGGCTCTTTGGTAACAAACCAACCCTGACTTTAGGAACCAATACAAACACTTCCAATTTTGGTACATATAAAAAGCAGGTTTGGCTCTCTTAAAGTTATACTGACTATACCACACATCATTCTCCTGATTCATATGATTGGGAATATTAAAAAATTCTCAGGTAAGACATGGCTCAATGTCTATAAAAAGGGAAAGGTTTAAAAATTATAGGCATAGGTTGAAATACTTAGATGTTAAATTGCCTATCCTCAATCATGTTCTTTTAAATTCCTGCTTTGGATAAAATAGGCCATTCAGCATTTGCAGCAGTATTTTGCAGAAAGTTGGTTCTCTAACAGAAATAGATTTTTTTTCAAAATAAGGAAACGTTTTCTTTTAATTACTTCACCAGTAGTAAAGAAACCATAAATGAAACATACAAAGTTGAGATAACATTCTGTTAGGCCAGGTTTCACACAGGGAAGTAGTGCACAGGTGAGATTTCATGATTCTTTTCTTTCAGTGTTTGTTGTTGTTTTCTTTTTGTTGTTTTTTTTTTACATTTGGTGATTCTTACTGAAAGTTTACCTTTTTCATTTTGCAAATTAGTTTTCTTACAGTTGGCAGAAGCTTTATTTTTGAATACATGTTGACAAGTATAGATACGATTGAACAGTAATTGACAAAACGAACCCTTAAACTAATTTCCAGAAAAATTAAAACCTGTTTAATGGAAATATTATGTTAAATGCTTTCCATAACTACCCAATTAAGTTTTCAAACAAATTCAACATTGATTGTGTTAAATCAGATGTGGGAAGTTCATTTAATCACCAAATGAAATAGTGGTTTAAGTATTTGTTAAGGATTTCAGATACATCATCAGGTACTGAATATCTAGTGGGAGGTGAGTGCAAAGACATGGTTATTTGCCATAGGTCAGTTGTCACACAGTTTTTCAGTGAGTTTTTAAATGACATTGTACTAGGGAAAGATACTGCCTTAAGCATCCATTGGAAGGTTATATGTTTTCACAGAAATATGAACCATAGTTCATGAAGGACATAGATAAATCTTTGTCACATACCTTTTCCTAAATGTATGCATTCCATTCGATTCTATAACACATTTTTTGTTGTGTTGCTCGATCACTCCTAGTAATGATTATCATTCTACCTATAATTCTTTTTGGTTGTACTCTATGAAAGAAAGGTTTTGAGGCAGTGGACTTGGTTAGCATGGACATTATTTTGTGTGTGTGTGTGTGGCTTTTGTTTTTTGAAGAAAGGGGTTTTTTTTATTTAGAGAGAGGGGAAGGGAGGGAGAAAGAGAGGGAGAGAAACACCAGTTGATTGCTTCTTGCCCATCAAGTGGGGACCTGGACCACAGTCCAGGCATGTGCTCTGCCTGGGAACTAAACCAGTGACCTTTCAGTTTGTGAGAGGATGTCCAACCCACTGAGCCACACTACTCAGCACTATGTAGTTGTTTTTATCTACAAAATTAAGATGGGAAAGATACTGGGTTGGCCAAAAAGTTCGTTTGATAGCATTTAATGTTCTTTAACTTCACTGAAAACAACTTTTTTAGGTTGTATTTGTGACAGTTGTCATATCAGCAAGCATTTTTCCCTTCCTTCCTTCCTTCCTTCCTTCTTTTTTATTTAAGAGAGAGGGGAAGGGAGGGAGAAAGAAAGGGAGAAAACCATTGATGTGTGGTGTTGGCTCTTGCACACTCCCAACTGGAGACCTGGCCCACAACCCAAGCAAATGCCCTGAGTAGGAATTGAACTGGCAACCCTTTGGTTCGCAGGCTGGCACTCAGTCCACTGAACCACACCAGCCAGGGCCATTGTATGATATTTTTTTAAGGACCTCCTCCTCAAGCATTAGTTTTTACTCCCTTTGAAAATGCTTTTTTTTTTTAAAGCACACTTCATGTTCAGAATTAAATGTTACTTTTATCTAAGTTAGTGCTGTGTAGGCTATACTTGATAAAATATGTTGGACTCCTGAAATGTGTTTGATGTTATTCCATGACTGCAGATTTCTGATTTTTTGAGATTTTTTTTTTACTCTTTTATGCATATATTTGTACTCATATTCTTTGATTGGAAAATGAAAGGTTTCATCATTATCTGATACAACTCACTACCTCACTTGCTATTTCAAATGTGTTTAATTTTTTTTTTTTAATCACCAATGTTAACTTAGTATCTGGCAATTAGTAGGTGCTTACTAAAAGTTTATTAAATGAATTAAAGAATGAATAAATGGGGCCCAAAGAGGAAGGATTCCTATAATTACAAGTTAGTTAGGGGTTACCAGGTTGCAAGTTATTTTATATTCTTAGGTGAAGTTATTTCATTATTATTTCATTATTACCCTTAGAGGATCCAGATCCAAGTAAAGCTTTATTTGATGTTTCTATTTTCTTGGGAAGCTGTCAACTTTTATTTTTTGGGCAGAGATAATCTTATTATTTAGAAATAAGTCATATAACAAATCTAGAAATGGAATAAGGTCATACCAAGATTTGGGGGCATCATTATGTGATCGTTAGTTACATGTTATCCAGTATGGGTTTATGTTTCATTCTGGAAGTGATTAACCCACAGCGATAAAGGTTGGGATACCTGCTACAATTAATTGGTGTTGCCAGATCCTTCAGGCATTCTTTAGAGCAGCAGTCCCCAACTTCTTTGGCACCAGGGACCGGTTTTGTGGAAGACAATGTTTCCAGGGGACAGGGTAGGGGAGACATTTAAGGAGCTATTTGTATATATAAACATCTTTTTTTAGGCTTATTTTAAAGATTTTGTTTATTTTTAAAGATTTTACTTGTTTATTTTTAGAGAGAGAGGAAGGGAGGGAGAAAGAGAGAGAGAAACATCGAATGATTGCCTCTCACATACCCTCATTTGGAGACATGGCCTGCATCCCAGACATGTGCCCTGACTAGGAACTGAACTGGCCACCTTTTGATTCGCAGGACAGCACCCAAACCCCTGAGCCACACCAGCCAGGGCTTTAGATGATTTTTAAAAAGTTGATTTGAGAGAGAGAGAGACACATCAGTTTGTTGTTCTACTTATTTATATGTATTTATGTGTTCATTGGAGACTTCTTATATGTGCCCTGATGAGCAATTGGACCTGCAACTTTGGCATTTTGGGATGACGCTCTAACCAATTGAGCTACCTGGCCAAGACTAAGCTGATTTTTTTTTTTTTTTTTTTTTTTGAAGTATAGTTATATGAGTTTCAAATGTACAACATAATGATTCAATATTTATATATATCGGGAAGTGGTCACCACAGTAAGTACAATTAATATCTGTCACCATACGTAGTTAAAAAATTCCTTTTTCTTATGAGAACTTTTATGATTTACTCTCAGCAACTTTCAAATATATAATACAGTATTATTAACTACAGTTACCATGCTGTACATATATTCATGACTTTATAACCAGAAGTTTGTACCTTTTGGACCCCCCTTTTACCCGTTTCACCTATCCCCTCATCCCCTGCCTCTAGCAATCACCAATCAGTTCTCTGTATCTATGAGCTCATTTTTTTGTTGTTGCTTTGTTTTTTGTTTTTACTTACCTATTTTTATTTTTAATTGATTTTTAGACAGGAAGGGAGACAGATATTGATTTGTAGTTCCACTTATTTATGCATTCATTCCTTGATTCTTTTTTTATCCTCACCTGAGGTTATATTTATTGATTTTTAGAGAGAGAGGAAGAGACAAACATTGATATGAGAGAGAAACATTGATTGGTTGCCTCCTGTATAGACCAACTGGGGATTGAATTCACAACCTAGGTATTTGCCCTGACCAGGGATCAAACCCAAAATCCTTTTGGTGTACGGGATGATGCTCTAACCAACTGAGCCACCTAGTCTGGTCCATTGGTTGATCTTGTATGTACACTGGCCAGGGATTAAACCTGCAAACTTGACATAATCAGGACAACTCAAACCAACTGAGTTACCTGACCAGGGCTTGTTTTTGTTTTGTTTTAGATTCTACATATAAGTGAAATCTATGGTATTTGTATTTTTCTTACTTATTTCACTTAGCATAACCCCCCCAAATTTTATCATATTGCTCTTGGCCAGATTTCATTGTATCTTTATGTCTGAAAAATATTTCATTATCTACACACATACCATTTTTTTAAAGATTTTATTTTTAATTTTTGGAGAGAGGACAAGGGGGAGGGAAAGAGGGAACAGTGATGTGCAAGGAAAAAAAACTATCAGCTGCCTCTGGCACACCCTAATGTGTGACCTGGCCTGCAACCCACACAAGTTCCCCCACCGAGAAATGAACCAGAGACCCTTCACTTTGCAGAACAATGCCCAGCCCGTTGACTTATACCAGTCAGGGCCACACCACTTATTCTTTATCCATTAATCCACTGATGGACAATCAGGTTGTTTCCTTATCTTGGCTATTAGTAAATAATGAAAATGGGGGTGCGTATTTGTTTAAGGGGTTTTTTTTAGTGCTTTTAAAAAAAACTGAATAATCAGAAGTGTAATTGCTGGAGTGTATGGCAGTTCTATTTTTAATGTTTTGAGGAACTTTTGATACTGATTTCCATAGTGGCTGCACTATACATTTTCACCAACAGTACACAGGGTTCCCTTTCTTCCATATCCTTGCCAACACTTCTTTCTTGTCTTTTTTAAAATATTTTATTTATCTTTAAAAAGAGGAAAGCGAAGGAGAGAAACTGATGTGAAAAAGAAACATCGATTGGTTGCCTCTTGAATGTGCCCCACCTGGGGACCAAACCTGCAACCTAGGCATGTTCCCTGACTTGGCATCTAACTGGCAACCTTCTGCTTTGCGGGACAGTGCCCAACCAACTGAGCCACACCTGTCAGGGCTTTTTGTTTTCTTTTTGATGATGGCCATCCTAACAGGAGTTCATGTGGTTTTGATTCACATTTCTCTGATCAGTAGTAATGTTGAGCACCTTTTTGAGTACCTGTTGGCTATCTGTATGTCTTTGGAAGCATATCTCTTCATGTCTGCCCCTTTTTTTCTTTTCTTTTCTTTTCTTTTATCTGTTTATTTGTGTAGAGAGGAGGAGGAATGGGGAAAGGAACATTGATGTGAGAGAGAAACATTAATCAGTGGTCCCCTCACTTGCCCCTAAGGGACCTGTCCCACAACCCAGGCATGTGTACCAGTGGGAAATTGAACCAGCGACCTTTCTCTTTATAGGATATTGCCCAGCCCACTGAGCTACACTGGTCAGGGCTCTGCCCATTTTTTAATCAGATTTTTTTTGCTATTGAGTTGAATGTGTTCTTTTTATAGATAGGGTATTAACCTTTTTCAGATGTGTGATTTTTAAATATTTTCTTCCTTTCAGTAGGTTGCCTTTTCATTTTAGTGATGGTTTCCTTTGCTGTAAAGAAGCATTTTAGTTTGGTGTAGTCCCACTTGATTCTTTTTGCTTTTGTTGTCTTTGCTTTTGGTTTCAGATACAAAAAATCATCAGTAAGGCAGATGTCAGGGAGATTACCACTTATGTGTTGTTACAGGAATTAGCTGGTTTCAGACCTTACATATAAGTCTTTAAATCCATTTTGTATATGATGTAAGATTCTTGTCCAGTTTGATTCTTTTGCATGTGGCTGTCCAGTTTTCCTACTACCATTCTTTATAGAGACTATCCTTTCCCCATTCTATATTTTTGACTCCTTTATTATAAATTGACCATTAATTAATTAATTGTTCTTGGTTTTAATTTTAAAAATTGTTTTGAACTAACAGTTGATAAACATTTATCAGTAAGAATGTGAGGAAATGTGTGGTATAAGCAGTGTAAGTTGGGACTGACTTCCCTCTTGTTGGTTTGAGGTAGTTAACAAATATTTTGTTTTCTGCTGTTTATGGGGATAAAGGTCCTTTTGGTTAAATTTTAACTCAAAAAGAAAAACAATATCCCCAAGTACATTTTTTTTTTTTAAAGAATCAATTGTGCTTGAGTAGGCCATACTTTGTTTTTGTGGCAAAGCTATTAATTAGCACAATTGAAAAGATTTAACAAATGTATGAATTAAATGTATTGAGACTAAGTCAGATTACCTGCTTGGGTTTTTACATGACATTAGAAATATGTTTTCAAACTGTTTAAATTCTTCAACTTATTCCTTAACTTTTTTCATTGAAGTTAATAACCCAAATATTGACCTAACAAAGTATAATCTTAGTAGGTGATAGTGTTATGCATTCCAAGATACTCTTTTTATTATATAAATCTTTGTATTTGTACCTCTCCATGATGTTTTCTAAAAAGACTTTCAAGTATTTTACAAACAGGGTTTGCTTTCCAGTGATTATTTTTTTCCTGTTATCAAAAGAGATTGATATGTTCAAAAACATTGTGGACATATCTGAACAAAAGAGAAATAATAGCAGTAACACGCTGTAGGGTGTCTTTGTTCAGAGATCTGTGGACTTTGGAGGTGCATCAGGATTTTTCTAAATGACGGGTCATAGTGAAGGGGAATGGTTTGTTTAACTCTCCGTCATCTCTGAAACAATTCAAGAAAAGTTTATGAATGATTATTTTCTTTTTAATATCAGCTAGCTGAGTCATTGAGTGCTCCTATTAGCTGATTGAGCATGGTGCCATTAAAACTTCTCATATGTGATCAACCACATGTTATTATCCATATAAGGTCCATTTTTTCGAAACAAAAGCTACTTTAGTATTGTTATAGGTAATTTTCTCTTAGCAAGAACCTGTAGGTTCAGTAAAATATGTTTGTTGACTGTCTTTATTTTTTAGTGAAAGTTAGAGGGAATGAATTTTTCTTCTAATAATTAAATATGAAATGTAGGTTGAAGGCTTTAAGTCGTACAACGGGTTCGTTTTCCCAGCTCAAGCACAATCGCTTTGCTTTTGTAATATTGGATATTATCTTAAACTGAATTAGTATTTCAAGTCTGAAATGTAATTAATAGGATGACTTGTAGGGCCTGTTCACAGGTATCAAATTTAAACTTAAAAATTAAATTAGGACACCATTTAGGATACGTAACTGAAAGAATCTAAAACTTAGGGTCAGACTGCTTTGTTTTAAATTCCCTTGTACAGAAAAGTGAGAGTTGTGTTTAAGTATTGTCCACTCATTCTTTTGTCTTTCTAGGTTTTGGCACAAATACCAGTGGGAATAGTATTTTTGGAAGTAAACCAGGACCTGGGACGCTGGGAACTGGGCTTGGTGCAGGATTTGGAACAGGTAAGCAACTGTACCTTGAGATTTAGGAAATGATAATTTTGGCTTTCTAATTGCTGGAACTTAAGATTTGTGTTTAATCATATGCCTGGAAATAAGAGGTCTAGATTTTCGTTTTCACAAAAGGATTTATAAAACCATTTCCAGCAGTTATGTTTTACCAGGTTTTAAAACATTGGCACATTTCTTTCAGAGGCTGTGTGCTCCTTTTCTACAAATGTTTGTCCTCTGATAGTCCTGGTCTATCTGGGATTTTCAGTTTTTAGTGTGAGACTTGTTAGTATGGTGACATTTCTAACTTTAAGTTCCCTGTGTTACCTTTGTGACTGGGATTTGAGACATTAAACTGTTGATTAGGTAAGCTTTATCACCCTAATAGTGAGAGGACATGCTGAAGTAATTAATAAATAAATACTCTGAGTTTTCACAAGGTCTGTGCATACTTTTCAGTTCTTTTCACCTTGATATAGAGCTGAAATATCATGCCTTTGTGTCTACTTCTGCTATTGATGACTATTTTTCAGTGTCTTTGAAGGAAGGCATTGACCCCGCTAACTTACCCAGCTGTTTTAAACAACGGGAGGGTGGTGATGGTCATTAAATGAATGAATTCTCCAGTATGTACAGTTAAACAAGGTTGCTTAAGCACATAGTTATGTGTACTTTCCCGATTCATCTGACCATTGGTTTGGCCATTTACTTGTAAACTGTTTATTTCCATCGTCTCTGTTTCCACTTGCCAGTTATCTGCTGTCTTCTATTCTCTGTTTATCTCTCATCTTTTTTTAATGGAACACCATTTTTTACTCTATGAATGGTTTCTTTTTTTCTTTTTTAAATAAAAGGTGTTTTAAAAAAATTCAACAATACAGAAGTACCATGAAAAGTTCATATCTTTTAGGTGTGAAGTAATAGCTGTTGAAAGTTTGGTCTTGTCAGACCCCTTTATATATATTTTCCAAACATATGCTTAAATATATACACACATAAACATACATGTTTAAACATGTGTGTGTTATGTGTAGGTTTTTTTGTTGTATTCTTATATGGAAACCATATTCTACATGAGTGTTTTTTAAGCCAAACAATGAAATACATTAATTAGTTGGATGTAATATTAATGTAGAGGGCTACAACTAGCATTTTTAAAACAACTGGAATTTTTTAAAAAACTATTGCACAAAATAAAGTTTTGTTTTATTTAACTTTGTTTTAGTTATATACACAAGGTGGGGTAAAAGTAGGTTTAAGATTTTCAATACATAAAACACTTTATTCTTATATTATTATTTATTAATGTAATAGAAACAACTGTAAACCTACTTTTGCCCACCTCTGGATAAGTGTTATGGGTCTTAGTGTATTTCATGTTGCATGGTATAGTCAAAATATTTCAAACTGCAAGCAACTGCCGTATATAGTACTCTGAGTTTCTTTTCTTTTCTTTTTTTTCTATTTTCCATGACATTTTGGGGATGTAGTTTTTCTCTTGGTCAGTATTTATAGATCTAACTCATTCTCTAAACATAACATTTTTAGTATTTCATTGCATGTGCATGCATACATGTAACAAATACATACACACACCATAATTTATTTAACGTTTTCCCTTTTGTGGGACACCTGAGTTTATTTTATATTATTAGCAATGTGATAATGAAGATATTTGTGACATAATTTTGTGTGTGTTAGTATTATGTAGGATTTACTCTTAGAATTCTTTCAGAAGATAAACAGATACTGAATTTTGGTCAATCTTACCAATAGTTTGCCTTCTAAAAAGAATGTCAGTTTCCATTTTTGCTCACGTTTGTATAAAAGTACTCATTTTCCATAACTTTTCAATGTTGTTGGACTTTTTCATCTTTACGTGCATGGTAGTAAAAATTATTATATTCTAATTTGCGCTTTCTCATTAGTGGTGAAGGATATTCATTCTTATGTTTACTGGCCATGTGAATCCTTGAATTCCCTATTCCATAATAGTTGATTATTGTTTTTTAATTTATTTCTAAGAGTGCTTTATATATTGTGGCTATTAACTCTTTTTGGTTTCATAAGAGCCTTTTAACTTACCCGTATAGAACTAAAAAGCTCTAGTTTTTTTACAATATGATTCCTAAACTTAAGCAGAATATGTCATCTGACACCAGTGCTCTCTTCTAATCCCAGAGGAATAGCTTTGGTGTGGGCAAATTAAGGGTGTTTCCCCAAGGGTAGATTAAAGATTTTATTTATTTTTGGAGACGGGGGGAGGTGGGGAAAGACAGAGACAGAAAGAGAGAGACATCAATCTATTGCCTCTTGCACGCCCCCAACTGGGGACCAGGCCTTCAGTCCAGGCATGCGCCCTAACTGGGAATTGAACTGATGACCTTTCATTTTGCAGCCCAGCACTTAGCCACACCAGCCAGGGGCTCAAGGGTAGTCTTGATTCTAGACACTATAGTAACCATTAGTCTAAGGCCTGGATAAGATGCTACTGTAATGTCTGTTACAGGTATTGCCACCAACTATTTATTTCACTTTGTTTATATTACTGTCTTCTACAAGTTTTATTTTTACCTGGTCAAAATTGTCATTTTCTCCTCTTCAGCTTTTTGGTCTTGCAGGTTATGATTAGCAGTACCTTCTCTTGTAATCCAAGATTATAAAATGTTCTATCACATTTTTGTGATGCTGTTGTCTTCTATTCCATCGTAACATATACTCAGTCTTTTTCTTAGTTTGAATATATAGTATTTTTCTTAAACAGACAACAAATCACTTTTTTTTATTGTTAAATATTCCTTATTCATGCCTTGTTCTCCTAAACTAAAAGCCAAATAGAATTAGTAAAGAATTTTAAACCCCAACCTTAGCAGCAGATCATATAGGGAAACGAGAATTGAGAATCACCAAGCACACTCTCTTGCCATCTGCTAAAGCAGATTTTTAGCTTTAAGAGGAATGTATCTAGAGACTGCTATATATAAACACCCACATTCATAAACTCTGCATTTCATGGTATCGTAAGTAGAATAGCACTATAGCATTGGGCTGTGTTTTGGGGGGACATAAGCTGAATAGGTATTACCGTGCAGCTTCTTGTTTTGAGTGATATTCAAACTCATACCTCAACAGAAGTAAATTTCCCTGTAACATAGGCCTTTACCCACTTTATGAATAGTTGACTATAGAAATATAAAATGTATAAATACATAAGTTTTTTGTATATTTAGATTTAAGTGATCAGTCTATAAAATATTTTATATTATTTTTTGGCATGTGATTTTTTTCCCCTGATGTGCTCGGACAAAGGAATGCTCATTAAATCATGGGTATATCAGTTTCTTCTTCATAGTGATGTTAACTACCAGTGTCATCAGTGGTATGCCATTTTCTTGGTAGCTATTTAGTAATAATATTAAGGAGTTTTAGTTCTTAAAATTTTCCATGAAATAATAAGTTTAAGGGTACAGCTAGTAAAGTTGATTGTTATACTAAGACATACACAGAAAAATCTACCCCATGCTAATAGATACCGTAGATAAAATAAAATGTGAAAATGTATTAGATGATCGCAAAAGGAATATAATCATTTTCATTTTTTCGTAGTTTCTAGAGTCACTATTACCATGCCCCCCATATATCTTCCTTAAATTCATTCACCTAATGATAAATACAGTACATTTCTTAAATTGAGATGATCATACATCAGAATGTTTCTAGCAAGTCCTCTTATTAAGCGTAAAAAGCTATTTGTGCATAATATAAAACACATCTGGATAAAATACATACATTTCCCTCAATAAATTATAACAGAATGCAGATCATTTCATGACAATCCCTTTGCAGGTCACTGGAACCACCCAGTGTCTTTATTCTTTTGTTGGTTATTGAAGTAAAGTGGTTTTTAGGCTGTTGCACTGTT
This sequence comes from Anoura caudifer, assembly GCA_004027475.1. NCBI lineage: Eukaryota > Metazoa > Chordata > Mammalia > Chiroptera > Phyllostomidae > Anoura > Anoura caudifer. The sequence goes on from PVKU01005787.1 coordinate 20,396, forward strand.
CTTTATCCAGGGCTGCTGCAAAGGTGAAGGAAATACTTTTTCAGAACAGAAATTTTATATATTTAAGTTCATTTAAGTTTTTGTTTGGGGGTAAGGATTTGTTTGCCACCCAGAAAAATAAAGACTCCTGAAATTTGGCCATTAACTGTGTCCTTTGAGGGACTAATATAATTTTAGTTTTTCTTGAAATTTTCACCAAATTTTAATGGTTAAAGACTTAGTCCCTGCTCCAGAGTGGGGCTTTTTAAGATGAAATAATCCCATTGCTACATTGTTGTCTTCTTGTTATTAATGAGATTGGACGGTTAGGGAATGCTTTCTCCATCCACTAGTCACCATCTCTGTTTTATATTGTGTGACTTTTCTGAATATAAGCATTTTATCCTTTTTTTGGTTACAATTTCAAAGCAGTTCCCATTTGGTAGTTTTAACCTCCAAGTGTTATATCTTTGAAATGATTTTAATGATTTTCCTGGTAACCCATTATCTCTATCAAGATATATTGATGCATTAGAAGGAGCTTCAATCTTCCAAGTTACCATTAACTTTGTGAGGAAGGAAGGATGGAAAATTTTTTTTAATTTTATTTATTCTTAGAAGGGGTAGGGAGAAAAAGAGGGGGGGGAACATCCGACTGGTTGCCTCTTGCATGCCTACATGCCCCCAACTGGGGACCAGGCCTGCAACCTAGGCATGTGCTCTGACCGAGAATCAAATCAGCGTCCTTTCAGTTTGTAAGGCAATGCTCAATCCACTGAGCCACACCATCCAAGGCTGGAAACCTTTTAAATAATTATAGCAGTAACATATTCTAAATAACTGAATTCTCCCTGTTTTAAACTTTAAAAATCATTGTTGACAAGATCCATAAGTAAAAATCATTTGGCATTAAAATATTACACGTGTCGCCCTGACTGGTGTGGCTCAGTGGGTTGAGTGCAGGCTTGCAATCAAAGGGTCATTGGTTCGATTTTCAGTCAGGGCACATGCCTGGGTTGCTGGGTTATGGGCTGGATCCCCAGTTGGAGGCATGCAAGAGACAACTAATAGGTATTTCTCTCCCCCTCTTTCCCTCCCTTTCCCTCTCTGTGATAAAATAAATAAAATCTTTTAAAAAAAATTCAAGTTTCTGCAGTGGGCCTCCCTCTGGTTAAAATAAGTTCTTATTCCATCCAGTCTGATTCATGATTCATGCTAAAATTTGATCCTCTTTGGTAACCATATCACAAGTCATTTAGCTTTCTATAAAACAAAAAGTCTAAAGTAGTTTTCATGAGATACTTTCATGAGAATACTTGAAAGTGTTACTATTTTTTACAAAGAAGGTATATTGGATTTTGTTTTCTATTGCTTAGCTTTTGTTAGAAAGATGACATTGAGTATTTTGATTTGCAAGTATTTTCTAAATTGATTTTAAAGAGAGAGAGGGAGGAGAGGACGAGAAATATCACTTTGTTCCACTTTCATTGTTTTTTTCTTGTATGTGCCCTGGTTGTGGATCGAACCCACAACCTTTGCATATCAGGACTACACTCTCACCAAAATCAGCCAGGGCCTGATTTTAAGATTTAAGAATTAACTATTTTTAATTCTTTCAAAAATGTTTTACTATGGGGTTGCAGTTAAGAGTCCAGGTTGTATTGTCAGATGCACTAAAGTTTGAACCCTAATTTCACTGTTTACTACATATATGACATTGAGCTAATTATTAAACCTTTATTTTTCTCATTTGTAAATTGGAGATAATAGTTTCCACTTCCAGGCTTATGAAGATTAAATGAGATGATACTAATTAATATTTAATGAGTTTTAATATCTATCAGACATCTACTTGCTTAGTATGTATTTATTCATTTTAAATCTTAGGATAAATATCTAAGCCATGTGTTATCTCCTTATAGTTGAGGAAACAACACAGAGAGGTTAAATATTTTGCCTACCATGTATGTAATGTACTCAGCACAGTGCCTGGCATATAGTTAGTATTTACTGTATTAGCTGTTGTTGAAGTGAATGGTCATTATGAAGTTTCCAAATGTATTATGTTTTTAAGTAACTGACCTCTGGTACAACATTCAAGGATCTTCTGTGGCGCATTTTTCTTTCCTCTTGTCTCCATAGCTCTTGGTGCTGGACAGGCATCTTTGTTTGGGAACAACCAACCTAAGATCGGAGGGCCTCTTGGTACAGGAGCCTTTGGGGCCCCTGGATTTAATACCACGACAGCCACTTTGGGCTTTGGAGCCCCCCAGGCCCCAGTAGGTAAGTGTCAGTCACTTTAGAAGGCTTTTCTCATTTTATTTCTTGCTAATACTTAACTTGCTGACCTGATTTCCCACTTTACCTCTGTTCCACTCCAACCAAAGCAGTACATGCATACTTATGAATAAAATTATGTAGTACAGATGGACTTGTAATAGATCCTGGCCTTCCCTGCTTCCCATTCTCAGACCTACTCACCCAAAGAAACCACTTTTGTTACAGCTTTTAATTCATCTGGTATATAATTAAGTTCATGTCTCTGAATGATGTGCTGTGTTTTGCTTTATTAAATATAAGTAAATTTAAATTGCTAATGATAGGTGAATTTTAGCTCATTTATCACCTCTATGTTCTTTATTCACTTCTCCCAATATAACTGTGTTTACTAAGTTTTCTGTTTAGTTTTATCTGTTGAAGTGTTTTTCATACTTCGTTCATTTGAATACCCTTTCTCAGTTTTTGAAATACCTGCCTGCCACTTTTATTATTTCTAATTCAAAATTAATTTATTTTTTTAACTCAAATATCTTTTTAAAGAGATTATATCCTACCAGAAAGGAAAAATTGATATCACCTGACATAAATAGAGCAACATAGATAGATAGATGGATAGATATGAATTTAAATTCATTTCCAGTACTATTGTATTCTATATACCACATTTTGAGAAGCCTTTGCAGATTTAAGTTGTGGCCTTATATGCATACATTTTTTATTCTGTCAAATAGGGAATAGTATTTCTTGATTCCCCTTGGTCAAATAAGAATATTAGTGTATTAGTATCCTTCCTTCCTTACCCTTCTTTTTCTTTCATTTCTTTTGCATCTTTGTATTTTTATATTGATGAAGTTGATAACATGTTCTGTCTTACATTATCACTGTCCTCTTTTCTTAGGTTAAAGCATAAAAACTGCAAATGAATACAACATTTATTATAAGCAGGAAAACATCAGCGCTGCCCTGCCAAATACACCTTTACCATATAGCTTTTCCTGGGATTTCTGATTCTTTTTTTTCTCTTTCACTGCCAGTCCTTCCTGCCTTCTCAAAGTAGTTTAAATTCTTAAGGATGTTATCAGAATTCTTTTACCCTAGAATGCTTCATTCTTTGATACCTATGTTGTCTGCAGCAGTGTGAACTCTGATTATTCCCTGGGCCTTCAGCATTACTCCAGGATAGTCCTTTCAAGTCTCCCAGTGGGAGCTGCCTGCAGAGGGAGCTTTTCAATCGTAGACATTTTTCAATAGACCTTAGACCTTTTCAATCATAATTCTGGGGGGCTGTGTCCTGGATATAGGATTTTTCTCTTTTTTCCCCCAAGTTTTCTGGAATGTATTTCCAAGTTTATATGAAACGTAAACTTTGACCACTTACACATCTAAAAATATCTTTATTCATTTTGCACGCTTTAATGTTAAGGAGTTCTGGTGTGAAAATAATTTGCTCTCACAACTTTTACTGTATTCCTTTTGCGTTAACCATTGCTGATGAGAAGTCTAATGCCTTTCTGGTTCTTGTACTTTATTCATGCCACTCCCACAAACATTTAGGATTGTCCCTTTGTCATGAAATTTCAAGATGTGCTTAGACCTTTTCAATCATAAATCTGGGGGCAGGTGTTTTTTTTTCCCCCCTGTATTTCTACTTTTTAGGAGATACTTGGTTGCCTTCTAAATCATCACCTTTTTGTATTTTAATTATTTTTAATATATAGGAATTCTTTCTTGTTCTTTGAAAGTTTATTCAAATATCTGGTTCATAGATGCAGTTTATCCTTGAAACTCTAATTTGTTAATTGGTGTTAATATTTTTAAAGATTATATTTATTTATTTTTAGACAGAGGGAAAGGGAGGGAGAAAGAAGGAGAGAAACATCAATGTGTGGTTGCTTCTAACACGCCCCTCTACTGGGGACCTGGCCCACAACCCAGGCATGTGCCCTGACTAGGAGTCGAACTGGTGACCCTTTTGTTCATGGGCCGGCACTCAATTCACTGAGCCATGCCAGCCAAGGCTGAATTTGTTCATTGGCATTAATTTTTTTTTAATGCTAAAGCTGATTCTTATGTTTGCATAGGTTCTTCTGTTCCTTAAATCTTCGGGATTATTTTTGTCGTGATCTTACTCTTTAATGCATGGTGACTTTGTCCATTTATACTTAAGAATAAAATAATAAAAGGCTCACTGGTTATTTGTGTGTATGCATAGAGCTTGTGTACCAGTTGGTTCTACTTTAAGGTAACTAACTAGTCCAGGCAGGAGCCAGTTATTATCCAAGGGTCCTCTAAATGTCAGCTGGGATGATGCAAGCACCCAAACTAATTGCCCATGTTCTTTCCATTGTTAACTTGGTTTCATCAGAGGCACACACACTGATATTTTGGGCCTGTCTGTTGACTTTCAAGAACTAGGAGGATGATGGTGTCATTGTTTTGCATGTACACTTGGCATTGATTCTTCTCTCCTATTTTTAGTCTCACTTCATCAAAGTTGATATTCTTGAATTCCTAAATTTTCTGAGATTCTCCAGAGCAGATACTGCTTTGTTTTTTATTGTAATCATCTGTTCATTTGCTACTTTCCTATTCTTTGTAATTATGGGTTATGTCAATGTGTTTTAATATTTTTAACCATAGATTTTATTTAGGTCTTTGGAGAGAGCAGAGATGAATTAGAATTTTTTTTAAATATTTTATTGTTGTTCAAGTACAGTTGTCTGCATTTATCCTCCTCCACTCTCCCCCCATCCCAGCCATGCCCACCTCCCTCCCTTGCTTCTACCCCACCTTGGTTTTGTCCATGTGCCCTTTATAGTTGCTCTTGAAAACCCTTCCCCCCCGCCATTATCCCCTCCCTCCTCCCCTCTGGCCACTGTCAGATTGTTCTTAGTTTGAATTAGAATTCTGATTGATCTCTTTTGCATATTAGAATCAGCTATATCATTAAAAATGATATTTTCTTTTTATTTTCCTTATTTTTGGTTGTTTTCCATAGAAGCTAGTAACATAAATATTGTAACATGCCATTTTTACTTGGATAGCTTTCTGAATCATTTTTAATGATTTCATCTTTTTTCTTTTAATTTTTTTTCAATGTTTACATTCAATATTTTGTGTTAGTTTCAGGTGTACGGTATAGTGGTTAGACAGTCATGTACTTTACAAAGTGTTCCCTCTGATAGTTCCAATACCCACCTGGCATCATACATAGTCATTACAATATTATTGACTGTATTCCCTATGCTGTACTTTACAACCCCATGACTATTTTGTAACTACCATTATGTATTTCTAAATCCTTTTACCTTTTCCATCCAGTCCCTGAAACCCCCTCTCCTCTGGCAACCATCAGCTTGTTCTCTGTATCCCATCTTTTTTCAAAGCCTGTTAAAAAGTTTCTGACCAAAAAATTTAGTATTACAGCTGCATAATTAGTGTTACTGCTGATTTAAAAAGTTGTATGAATCTTTTTTTATTTTTATTTTTCAAATTTTATTTATTTCCAGAGAGAGGAGAAGGGAGGGAGAGAGAGAGGGAGAATAACACCAATGTTAGAGAGAAACCATTGATCAGTTGCTTCTTCACATGCCCCCAACCAGGGACCTGACTTGCAACCCAGGCAGGCATGTGCCCTGACTGGGAATTGAACCTATGATTTTTCACTTTGAGGGACGATGCCCTATCCACCAAGCCATGCTGGTCAGGGCTGTGTTGACTTTTAGAATGTACATTTTTGCATCACAGACATCTTAGAAGGTGCTCTAGAGTCTATTGGAGTCCATCCCTATTGTGGGAGTCCTTTACTTATTTAATAAAAACCTCAGTTAAGGTGCCTTTCTTACAAATCAGTCTAGTCCACTGTTTTGTTCAGTTTGTTTAAGAACCAAAACCTGCCTTCATAATATTTCTACCCAGTGGTTCTACTTTTACTCCCTAAAGCTAAGCAAAACAGTCTGCTACAGTTTTCTTTGCAGAACCTTATTGTCTGTGTCTTCCAGATAAAGTGCCACAGCTGTTTCTCTTCTCAGAAAACTTAATTTTTAAACATTTTCCTATTGCTTTTCTTTTTTTAAGATTTTATTTTTATTTTAGAGAGAAGGGAAGGGAGGGAGAACAAGAGAGAAACATCAGTGTGCAGTGTTGCATCTCACATGCCCTCCCACTGGGCACCTGGCCCACAACCCAGGCATATGCCCCAGACTGTGAATCGAACCGGCAACCCTTGGTTCGCAGGCCAGCACTCAGTTCACCAAGTTACACCAGCTAGGGTCCTAGTACTTTAATCATTTGATCACAGTGCAGTTTTTTGATATGTTTTCAAATTATTATCAGAATTGTATATAACACCAGTGGTAGCTTAACTAGTGCTTATGCTTCCTTATTTATTCTCTTACCTTATTTTTGCTAATGTGTTTGATCCTTTTTCCCTCTATTTTTAAATAATACGGTTAACATAGAGATTTTATACTTAAACATGAAAATAAAAACATCCTCACGCATTTTTCCACTTACGTTTGGATTTCTAATGGAAGTTTTTATTCTTGTGAGAAAATTCAGGTGTGGTTACTTATACTTATTAAATGATGGGATCAGCTGGTGCAAGTCAGCTTTTTAATGGGTAACTGTGAAGTAGCAAACTGACCAAGTGAATATTATTATTTAAAAATATTCAGGTTTTCTTGAGTCATGTTGAATAGTCCACACAATAACAGTACTGTTACTTTGTTCCACTGCGTACCAAAAGATACTTTTCGACATTATTTTTCTTACCTGTAGTCCTAAAGTGGGTTTAAGAACTTTCTGAATGCAGATGACTACTATGTGCTTTTTAAATTTTTTTTTTTTTTTTTTTTTTAGAGAGAGGGGATGGGTGGGAGACAGACTTCAATGTGAGAGGTAAACATTGCCTGGTTGCCTCTGGTATTAGCTTCAGCTGGGGACTAAACCTACAACCCAGGTGTGTGCCCTGACTGAGAATCAAACTGGTGACCTTTTGCTTTGTGGTACAACTGAGCCACACCAGTCAGGGTACTACGTGCTGTTTAAATTGACATTTCCTTTGGGATTAAAAATCATGAGTGCAAATTTGCACTCTCTAAATTTCACCCTACAGCCCTGGCTAGTGTAGCTCAGTGAATTGAGCGTGGGCTGTAAACCAGAGGGTCACCAGTTCAATTCCTAGTCAGGGCACATGCCTGGGTTACAGGCCAGGTCCCAGTATGGGGCACATGAGAGGCAACCAGACATTGATAGTTCTCTCCTTTTTCTCCTTCTCTTCCCCTCTCTCTAAAAATAAACAAATAGAGTCTTAAACTAAAGAAAGCCTTAAATAAATAAATAAATAAATAAATAAATAAATAAATAATAAATTTTGCCCTGCGGTGTTTTAGTATTTAATGAATACATACAATTTTAAGAAAGCTTAATTTTACTCAAGTGGAACTACTCCTTTGTCACAAATTTAGTTTTACCTGTGTATTTTGGGTTTCTTGTTACTGTTGCTGCTGCTGCTATGTGTTTTCTCCCTATTGTGAGTATTAAAAATTTCAAAATACTTTGTTTATAGTACTCCTTTAATGTGTATTGTCTTATATATTAGCTTTAGCCTTAGTTCATAAAGGAATAAAAGCATATCTCTAAAATGACTTAAGTGTGATTTGATTTTTTTTATCAGTCTTTTTGGAAATATTTATCTTGTAAAGAGGTTTCTTCATCAATCAAGATACAATGCAGACAATATGGGGTTCTTTTTTCTTTCTACTGTGTACAGTTGTAGATCTTTATTACTTACCTGTTTCTTAAATTCTCTGTGACTGATGACACGTTTGTTCTTATATTTTGAAAGAAAATTTAAACTAATTAGGTGACCTTTATTCCTTTCAATTTTTACTTCAATGTAATATGAATATTAAATATAAATACTAAACCCATAAGGATGCCTTAACAGCTGTTTTCATTTTTTGTATGCTGCTGCCGCCTTCTGTATTCTCATTATACATAATATTTTTAATTCTGGGATGTTTACTTATTAAATTAAATCAAAGACACTTTTTTATTTCTACAGTGAAACACATTGTAATTATTTTTAATAACTACTTAACCTACCATGTTGATATATCATGATTTTTACAAGTGCTAATGTTGGACATAGGTTGTTTCTAATTCTTGGCTTTTACATATAGTGTTTGGTGAAAACTTATATTTTTCTTTATTTTGTTTTTAGTTTAATTAAATCCTTGGGTTAAATTTCCATACTTGAAATTACTGTGTTGAAAACTATGAAAATAGTACTTGCTCTGTGTACTCTCACATTGTTTCTTTTAGACAGACTAGTCCACTTCGTAATGTTTTTAAAGTCAAAGACTAATATAACTGTGCCATTAACTGATAGATAGGTAGGTCTAAAAATATTTCTTCAAGGTTGTTTTAATTTACATATCATTGATTAATAATAACAATGAACAGCTAAGTAAAATTTTATTTATGTTGTCTCTTATGCAGTGCCTCTTCATATTTGACCCGTTCCTTTATTTGATTGTTGATTTCTTCACAGTTGCTCCCCTGCTCCCCACCAGTAATACCATTGAGTGATTCTGAACATTTTGAAGACCACATCTTCAAAGTTTTTGAGTTCTCTTGCTATAAATGGACTGGATCCTTGGACTAATATCTACTTTTTTCTTTTCTTTTTGTAAAAAGCTTTGACAGATCCAAATGCCTCTGCTGCTCAGCAGGCTGTTCTCCAGCAGCACATCAACAGTCTAACGTACTCACCTTTTGGAGACTCTCCTCTCTTCCGGAACCCCATGTCAGACCCTAAGAAGAAAGAAGAGGTAAATTCCTTATAAGGATTCTTATTCTCAGAGAGGATAAACTAAATATGCAGATTGTAATCTCTTACATACAAAGCCTAAGCAAATTTAGGTGTAATTAATTTTTTAAGACACATTTGTTTATGCTTTTCACTATGCCAGGGGATAAATTAATTTTGCTGTTGAAAGGTAGTGTAACAAACACTGAAATGAGCACTAGTCTGGAGGGGAGGGCTTTTTAAAGATTTTATTTATTTTTACAGAGGGGGGAAAGGAGGGAGAAAGAGAATGAGAGAAACATTAATATGTGGTTGCCTTTCATATGCCCCCAACTGGGGACCTGGCCTGCAACCCAAGCATGTGTCCTGACTGGGAACAGTGACCCTTTGGTTTGCAGATCTGGCACTTAGTCTCCTGGGCCACATCAGCCAGGGGGATTTCTTTTTGGAGTGAGGGAAGTGTTATGGCATTAGGTAGCAGTAATGCTTGCACAACCTTGTAAATATAATACAAAGCACTGAATTTTATGCATTAAAATGGTGACTTTTATGTTATGTGAATCTTAATAAAAAATTAAGTGTAAGAGAGGGAAGAGCATAGGTTCTTAAGTGAGTTTGGTAACATGTTAGACATTGTTGTTTCAAGTGGTATATATTATTGAAGAAAACAAAAGTCTAATGTCCTGAAGATGCTATAGAAACATGGTAAAGGTGCCATAAAAATCAACCTGCAGTCTTAATTTAATTGTGTGTTTCCTACACTAACTTGTAGTTTTGTCAAAAATCAGGGAAAGTAGTTTTATTGTTTTTATTCCCAGTAGTGTTTGATTCATGGTAATTATCAATGTTTGCTAAATGATGGGTAAATGCAAGCTAATATCTAGCCATCTGTTTTTTGAGAGTGGTTTGGATTACATAGCAGTTGAACTTTAATCATAGTTGTTTCGCAGTTTTTCTTGAAGCATAAGATTTTTTATTTAATTGAAAAACAATTTTCTTATAATTTTTTGATACTTTTTCTTAAAAATCATTAAATATTGTCATTCTTGTTTTAGAAAAAACTACTGTAGGCTATTCTCTTTTGTAAGATGAAGAGAAATGCACAAATTATATTAATACTATGTTAGTACATTTTGACTTACAAAGCACTTCAAATGCAGTATGTCAATTACATTTTAAAACAAGTCAGACAGTTGAAATGGAGGCTGGCAAGATGAGTAAAAGTCAATGATAAAGGAATAATGACAGTTCAGTTAGCATTCACACATGCATACAACATTAGGTATTGATAATCCTTGTTTTCTGAAATCCAAGGCCTCAAGAAGTATCTAGCGGGTGAATGGCAGAGGTGAGGTTTGTACTCTGATTTTTAAGGCCAAAATTATACATTTGAATTAAACTAGAACTTGCCTTGATACTTTTGTCTTTCAGAGATTGAAACCAACTAATCCCGCAGCCCAGAAGGCTCTCACTACACCCACTCATTATAAATTGACACCCCGCCCTGCCACCAGAGTTCGACCAAAGGCTTTACAAACAACAGGCACAGCCAAGTCCCATCTCTTTGATGGACTGGATGATGATGAACCATCCTTAGCCAATGGCGCATTCATGCCCAAGTGAGTTTATTTTTGTTAAAGTAAATTAAGTGTAAAATACGGGGTGGGGCAAATGCAGGTTTATAGTTTTAAGAACATAAAACAGATTCTTGTATTGCTTATGAATTATTGTATAATTTTCCATACAAACAACTGTAAACCTACATTTGCCCCACCCTGTATTAATATGAACTAAATATAAAATAATACGTAATTATTTATTTAAATATATTACAAAGTTATATCGTTATTTTTTTATTTGAAAAATATAGAACATCACAGAATGAAAGTCCAGTTTTATACATTTCTTAATAGTGTTAGATTATTTTGAAGGCAGAGACCTGACCATTTTTTAGGAGTAACAGTTAACATAAAAATATTTTCATTAATGTGCTTTTAGGTTTTACATATACATGTTTTTTTGTTTTGTTTTTGAGATTAGTGCCTACATAATTTTATTTTAAGCAGAAGACACTTTTTTCTTACAATGCAAATTGGCCAAACTGATTAAGAGGAATCTCTGTGTAACGTTGATTCCCATAAATGCAGCTATTTACCCAATAATAAGATAATTATACAGAAAAATGCAGAAAGTTTATAGAAGATTCTATTTGTTAGTAAACAGAAATTACACTTAAATTATGTATTGGAACAAATATGCCCTAGAGTGTTGATATATACATAGGAAAAAAACCTGAGGAAAAATACACACTAAACTCTTAACCGTAGTTAACATCTGAAAATGTAAGTTCAGGACATTTTATTTCTGGATTGTTTATTTTCCTAGGTACATAGTTATATACATGCACACATAGGCAGCAAGAACATTTCTAATCAGAAAAAAAGTGGTTTTTGGGTGGCGGGCTTTGGAGAAAAAGTAGGAAGTCATCACTTGGAGTTCTTTGTCTATGAATGATGTTAAAAAATTAATACTCCTTTTTTTTCCTTAAAAATATAGTGGGAAGCTCCTTCAGAACAGATGGAAAGTCCAATTTTAATACATTTCTTAGGATAGCATTAGATTATTTTGAAGACACAGACTGTAGTATTCATGTTTATGTCCCCAGTATTTAGCAAATTGTTGGGGACACAGTTGTTGAAAGGGGCTTAGATTCATCAGTCCAACTGTCTCTCAGGGCAGTTTTCACCAAGTCTCCTTAGGGCTTGCAAGTATGATATACAAATAGGAAGGATTCAAGTGCTGTTAATACCGTGTTTCCTTCTTGGCTTCTACTTCCTGTGGTGTCACTTTCAACAGTCTTTACTGTATTCCCTGTACTGTACTTTACATCCTGTGAATATTCTGTAACTACCAGAGGGCCCTGATGATATTTGATAACTTTCTTTTGGTAGGATTCAATGTGTAAAAACTTTGTCCAGGATTTTTGCCTTCTGTATTCATGACTTAGATTGGTCTGAATGTTTCTTACATTATTATTATCTAGTTTTGGTATAAAGTTAGGCCAATCAAATAAACAAATTGGGTAGTATTTCCTCTTTCTGTTTTCTGGAAGAGTTTGTGTAAGATAGGCTGTTTTGCTTTTTTGTTTGTTTTTTTATTAAATGTTATGTACTGGTAAAGATACATGAGCCTGAAGTAATATTTGTATTGTTGTTGTTGTTACTTTATTTAAAAGATGTAAGACTATTCACATTTTTTCGTTTTGGTAGAATCTGTAGGGCCATACCTACTTTCATTCCTGATGTGAGTGTGTGTGTATATGCACCTGCCTACCTGTGACTTTTCTCTTTCTCAATCAGTCTGGTCAGGAATCTACCCATTTTATTGGTAATCTCAAAGAACTAACTTCTGGCATTATTGACGCTCTCTATTCTGTGATTGTTTCCTTTTTCATTAATGGTCCATTATATGGTTAATTTTTATAAATGATCCATGTGTTTTTTAACGTGATTTTATAGTTGTTAGGTATGGCTTGCTAATCATTTAGGTCTTCTTTATCCACCCTTTTTTTGGGTGGAGGGACTGGATTTTTTTTTTTATATTTTATTTATTTTTAGAGAGAGGTCAAGGGAGGGCGGAGAAAGAAAAATATTGATGTGTGAGAGATACATCAGTCAGTTGCCTCTTGCAATCCCCCAACTGGGGATCTGGCCTGCAACCCCCACTTGTGTGCCTTGACTGGAAATATAACCAGCGACCTTTTGCTTCTCAGGCCAGCACTCAATCCACTGAGCCACACCAATCCTGGCTGGATTTTATTTTTTAAGGATTTTATTTACTTATTTTTAGAGAGAGAGGAAGAAGAGGAGAAAGAGGGAGAGAAACATTTGATAGATTGCCTCTCTCATGGGCCCCCACTGGGACGGAACCCACAGTCTAGGCATGTGCCCTGACTGGGAATTGAACTGGCAACCTTTCGCTTGTTGCATGACACCCAACCAATTGAGCCACACTGGTCAGGACTGGTTTGGATATTTTATATTCTTAACTTCCAGAATCACAAAATAATATGAACACATCTAAAGTTTTTCCTAAATGTATCCACTTTAATATTTAATATCCCTTACAGTGTTGTGTAATAATTAGCACCACTATTTCCAGGACTTTCATCATCTCAAACAGAAACTCTGTACCTATTACACAATAATTCCCTACTATTTCCTTTCCTCTGTCCCTGTTAAACCCCTGTATTACTTTCTGTCTGTATGAATTTGTCCATTTTAGATGACTCATATAAAGAGAATCATACAATATTCTTTCATGTCTGGATTGTTTTACTTGGCATAATGTTTTTGACGTTCATTGTTGTAGCGGTTATCAGAACTTCATTCCTTTTCAAGGCTGAAGAATATTCCATTGTATGGATATGGATATATCACTTGTTCTTTATCCAGTCATCTGTTGATGGACATTTGGGTTGTTTTCACATTTGGAGGAACTTCCAAACTGTTTTCCACAGCAGCTGCACCATTTTACAGTCCCACCAGCACTGTGCAGTGTTTCAGTTTCCTCATATCCTTGTCAACACTTACTTTGTTTCATTCGCTTTTTTGTAATAGCCATCCTAGTAGGAATGAAGTGGTAGCTCATGCTTTTTATTTGCATTTTCTTTAATGATGTTGAGCATCCTATCATGCTTATTGACCATTTTTGAAGGAGTAGCTTGTTTCCTTTTGTGTCTTTTAAAAATTATGTTGTCATTTATTACATTTTCAAAACTGGCAATAATTTGAGTTCAAGTATGAGGATATTAACTTTCACAAAAAAATTTTTTAATGAAATTTGCTTAGAGAAATGAGTCAAAGCTGAACTTATAACCATGTGCTTTTTACTTTTATTTTTCTCTTAAATTCAGGGGTTGAGACTATCCAGGTCTCAGCACAGAATAAGTGTCATTCACTCATGTCCCCACACCCTTGGTGCCTCTGTACTCAAGTCTCTGTCTCCTTAATCCCACAAGATGTCAAGTGTCTTGTAAGCCTCTTAGCCTTCCCCTTGGAGTCAGAAAAGTCCTTCAGGGAAAAACAACCCTAAATACCAGATACCTCCCTGTGTCAACAATCCCCCACAGGTTGCTAGTTCAGTCATTTTTTACAACTTGTTGGCTCACAATGCCTACACAGAGTTTCAGCTTTTCTAGTTATCCTTCCTAAGAGGATTAGTCTGCATTATTTGGTCTGCCATTTATAGGAGATCAAGTATTAGTTTTCATGTAAATAACAGTTCTTCATTTCAAGTGCCTATTTCACTGGCTTTTTTAACGGTATCATTACAATAAGGAGTATAACTAGTGTACACAGGTTTGGAACAAACACTACTGATTAGTTATTACTATGTAACTTATTTGAGTCTAGAATGAGTCTGGTACTTAGACTTTTGTCTTAAGAGGCAATGAAGTGCATTAATCCATGAGTCTTAGTGAAAGTTAATTAAGATCTCTTCTACTGATTCTTCTGTTTGAAGCTCATATACTATAGAGGTTCTTGCCTTCAGTAAATCTTCTATACAAAAACCTGAACTCCTTAGGTATTTATGATCATTTGCATCTTTGAATATCAAGGTTTTTTATTCCTACTGCTTTCATGTCATCTTTTCTTAAAAATCTTTTGTCATGCTGATGTGGCTTAGTTGAGAGAGCATGATCCAGTAAAAGAAAGGTAAAAATGTCTTTCTCATTTAGTCAAAAAAGTATTTACCTACTTTCTTCAGGGCAGCATGCTGAGTTCTATGGGAGGAGAGACAGTCATAAATCCTTAGTGCCAAAAGAAAAGAAGGAAGCCCAGACTGGTGTGGCTTAGTGGGTTTGGTTGGGTGTCTCCCTGCAAACTGAAAGGTTGCAGGTTCGATTCCCTGTCAGGGCACATGCCTGGGTTGCTGGCCAGGTTCCCGGTTGGGGGCTGCAAGAGGTGACCAATCAATGTTTTTCTCTCTCTTTTTCCCCTGTTGCCCCTTCTCTGTAAGTAAGTAAGTAAATATCTCTCTATTTTTAAAAAAGATGGAAAATGTTTAGAGAGAAAAGATATGTAGAGAAATAATTGAAATATAAGACATAGTGTAATGAGTGAACTGCTTGGTTGAAGTTCTGTGGTTCAAACAAATAATATTTTCTAGGGGAATTCTCACTTTGCTTTGAATGTGATACAGTTTATTCTTCCAAATAGCAGAGTGCAATACATTTGGTACCTTATGCTCTGGTCATTTATTTATAGGAGTAGTTCGTGGGTTGAACTTGTTAGGTCATTTTTAGACAATGTAAGAATTGAATAAGAGTGCCCTTTTTGACTCCAGTTTTTAAGACTATGTCTATGATGAAACTGTGTGCCTGAGGTGTTTTTTTTTTCTTTTGGTCTCTGTTTATAGGAAGAGCATTAAGAAGTTGGTTTTGAAAAACCTTAACAATAGCAATCTCTTCTCTCCTGTTAATCGTGAATCAGAAGATCTAGCTTCACCAACTGATTATCCAGAAAATGGAGAGAGGTAAACTGAATTCTGTTTCATGTTATTTCTGGTAGAGCGCCCTATTCTCATTTGGAAAAGATTTTGTCTTAAAATTTATTTATTCTGTGAAAATTTATGAAGTTTAGCAAATGTTGTGTAGAACTATTATAGTAGATGAGCACCTAGAAATTAAGTAATGTTTTTGCTTTTTGAGTACTTTAAACCTTAAAATTATTGCAGTTCCTCTGATTTAATTCTGCAAAACTATTTTGATATCCATATATTTTATTTTGAACAAAGTTAGCATACATTTGACATTTACCTCCTTTAAAATAATGGAAATTTGTTCCTCTTAAGTATTGGAGGGATAGCCATTATAGCCAAGCCAAAGAAAAATAGTGTAGAAGTGTATAAAATGTATAAAGGAGGCAGTGGAAGTATATACATTAATCTGAATAGTTTAGGATATATTCTTACAGTTTAGAAATTTGTTTATCAATATATTATACATAAACATTGTAAAGATTATGTATGAATGATATATATTCTGTAATGTGCTTATTTCAATTTATTTTATTAGAAATGACATTTCATATCAATATGACTATCTGTATCCTCTTTTTAAATGATTCTATAGTCATTTTTGAATCTAAAATAATTCAGTCAGTTCTCTGTTGGAGGACATTTAGATTATTTGATATTCCCATAGTTAAAATAATGACTCAGTGAAAAATTCCTGTATATATACATATATACACATGTGTGTGTATTCACTCATGTTTTTTTCTTTGCATAAAATTCTACTTAACTTGATTTTCTTATTAATAAGATATTTCCTAATACTTAGCTGATGATAATATAAAATGGAAATTTTTCAGTTTTTTCCTTTTTTATTTTTTTAATGATGTTTTATTGGTTACACTATTACAGTTGACCTGATTTTTTTCCCCATTTGCGCCCCTCCACCCAACACCCCCTACTCCCTCAGGCAATTCCCCCCGCCACTGTTCATGTCCATGGGTCATGCGTATAAATTCTTTGGCTACTCCATTTTCTCTGCTGTGCTTTACATTCCCATGGCTATTCTGTAATTACTTCTTTGTACTTCTTAATCCCCTCACCCCTTCACCCATTCCCACACATCCCCCTCCCGTCTGGTAACCATCAAAATGCTCTCCGTATCCATGACTCTGTCTCTGTCCATCTTATTTGCTTAGTTTGTTTTTTAGATTCAGTTGTTGATAGATATGTTTTTTCTTTGTTTTTGCCATTTTATTCTTCATAGTTTAGATCTTCTTTTTCTACAGTAAGTCTCTTTAACATTTCATGTAATAGTGGTTTGGTGATAATGAACTACTTTAGTTTTTTCTTGTCTGGGAAGCTCTTTATCTTCCCTTTGATTCTAAATGATAGCCTTGCTGGGGAGAACAGTCTTGGCTGTAGTTCCTTGGTTTTCATGACTTTGAACTTTTTTTAAAATACATTTTCTTGATTACGCTATTACAGTTCTCCCATTTCTCTCCCATCATTGCCCTCCATCCTGCACACCCCCTCCTACCCACATTCCGCCACTTTAGTTCATGTCCATGTGTCATAAGTTCTTTAGCTTCTACATTTCCCACACTATTCTTGCCCTCCCCCTGTCTATTTTCTACCTACCATCTATGCTACTTATTCTCTGTACTTTCACCCCCCTCCTCCCCCGACTCCCCTGTTGCTACCCCTCCATGTGATCTCCATTTCTGTGTTTCTGTCCCTGTTCTAGGTGTTTGCTTAGTTTGCTTTTGTTTTAGGTCTGGTTGTTAATATCTGAGTTCACTGTCTTTTTACTGTCCTATTTTTTATCTTCTTTTTCTTAGATAAGTCCCTTTAACATTTCATATAATAAGGTCTTGGTGATGTTGAAGTCCTTTAACTTGACCTTATCTGAGAAGCACTTTATCTTCCCTTCCATTCTAAATGACAGCTTTGCTGGATAGAGCAATCTTGGATGTAGGTCTTTGATTTTCATGACTTGGAATACCTCTTTCCAGCCCCTTCTGGCCTGGAAGGTCTCTTTTGAAAAATCAGCTGACAGTCTGATGGGAACTCCTTTGTAGGTGACTGTCCCCTTATCCCTTGCTGCTTCTAGAATTCTCTCCTTCATTTTAATCTTGGCTAATGTAATGATGATGTGCCTTGGTGTGTTCCTCCTTGGGGCCAACTTCTTTGGGACTCTCTGAGCTTCCTGGACTTCCTGGAAGTCTATTTCCTTTGCCAGATTGGGGAAGTTCTCCTTTATTATTTGTTCAAGTAAGTTTTCTACTTGTTGCTCTTCTTCTTCCCCTTCTGGTACCCCTGTAATTCAGATGTTGGAACGTTTAAAGATGTCCTGGAGGTTCCTAAGCCTCTCCTCATTTTTTTGAATTCTTGTTTCTTCATTCTTTTCTGTTTGATTGTTTGTTTCTTTCTTTCTTTCCTCTGATCCACTCCATTGATGAGTCCCAGTTTTCCTCCCATTTCTATTGGTTCCCTGTGCGTTTTCCTTCATTTCACTTATTGTAGCCTGCATTTGCTCATCTAATTTGTGAGCAAAATCAACCAATTCTGTGAGCATCCTGATCACCAGGGCTTTGAACTGTGCATCTGACAGGTTGGCTATCTCTTGGTCGCTTAGATAAATGGACTCTGGAACTTTGATTTGTTCTCTGGTTTGAACCATTTTGGGATTTTTGGGGGGGTCTATTCATGGCTGTTACGTAGTGAGAGGTGGAGCCTTAGATGTTCCCCAGAGCAGGGCAGCCCAGTCGCTGGTTAGTGACGCTGTATGAGGGAGCGGGGTCTGAGAAGGAAAAATGGTGCTTGCTTGTCTCTCTCTCTCGGATTCCAGTTCCCTCTGCCACTTCCCCTTCACCTGGATTATCTGCACGCGAATGTGGGACCACCTAGTCAGCCAGCCGCCTTGCACGGCCTCACTGGGTCTACACCATTGCCACCCTGTGCCTGGGGTCTGTTAGCCACCACCTGTGCACCTGGGGTCCGCTAGCCATTGCCTGCACACCTGAGTTCTACCAGCCGCTGCTGCCTGTGTACCCGGGTCTTCCAACCTCCACTTTTTCCTGCCAGGACTCCACCCCTCTTACTGGTCTGGATGAATGGTTGTTGGACTTCTGTACAGTTCAATTTTCTATCAGTTCTGATTGTTTTCTTGTTTCTAAATCTTTGTTGTCTTTAATTTTGGTTGTGCGAGGAGGCACAGTGTGTTCATCTATGCCTCCATCTTGTCCGGAAGTCAACTTTGAACATTTCTTGCCAATCACTTCTAGCCTGCCTTTTCTTTTCTTTTTAAGTATATTTTATTAATTATGCTATTACAGTTTCCCCAATTTCCCCCCCCTTATCCTCCCTCTGCCCTGCACCCCCCCACCCTTCCAGTGTTCCCCCCCTTAGTTCCTCTCCCTAGCCAGCCTTTTCTTTTAAGAAATTAGCTGACATTCTAATGGGAACTCCCCTGTAAGTAACTACTCTTCTTTTGCTATTTTTAAGATTCTCTCTTTATCTTTAACCTTTGTCATTTTCATTATGATGTGTCTTGGAGTGGGCCTCTTTGTATCTATCTTGCTTGGGAGTTTCTGTGCTTCCTAGACTTTCATGTCTGTTTCCTTCACCAAATTAGGGAAGTTTTTGTTTCATTATTTTTCAAATACATTTCCAGTTTCTTGCTCCTTTCTCTTCTCTTCTGGCATCCCTATGATGCGAATGTGGAACCTCTTGAAGTGATCACAGAAGCTGGTTATACTACCCTAATTTTTTTTGGAGTCTTTTGGATTTTTTTTCTTTAGTTGTTCTGATGGGTTGTTTTTTGCTTCCTTATGTTCCATATCATTGATTTGATTCTTCGCTTCACCTGCTCTACTGTTTTTTTCCTGTAAATTGTTCTTTGATTCAGTTAGTGTATCCTTTGTTTCTGACTAGATCTTTTTTCATGCTGCTGAGGTCCTCATTAACTTCCTTAATCATCCTTATAATCAGTGTTTTGAACTGTGCATCTGATAGATTGCTTATCTCTGTTTCATTTAGCTCTTTTTCTGGAGTTTTTATCTGTTCTTTCATTTGGGCCATGTTGCTTTGTCTCCTTGTTTTTGCAGCCTCCCTGTGTTTGTTTCTATGTGTTAGGAAGAGCTGCTGATTCCCAGTCTGGGTAGCATGGCCTAAGTAGTAGGTGTCCTGTAGGGTCCAGTGGCAAGCCTCCCCTGTCACCCATGCTGGGTACTCAAGGTGTGGCCCTTTGTGTGGGCTCCTCTTATAGTTGAGCCTTGATTGCTGTTGGCAGGTCAGTGGGAGGGATTTACCCAGGCCAGTCAGCTGCAAGGATTGTCTGTGACCACTTACCACCAATCTCCACCCTCCGTGGAGAATAAGCTGCTCAGGGGCAGGGTGGTGGTGCTCCAGTGTGGTCTGTAGCTGCCCACTGGGTGGGGTTGCCCTAGGGTTTCTGGAGTGTTGCAAGCCAAGGTCAGCCCCCATCTGTGTTTTGAAAGGGGCCACCCTTCCTGAGCCATAATGCAATCTGAGATGGCTGCTACTTGTTCTTGGCTTGGAGATTCCCAGGCAAAGCCAGGCTGTGAATCTGTGCTGGCTACTGCTAGTGCCCAACCTGGGGTTCATTGAGGCCAGCTGTTGCTTGTTTGAGAGGATTTAGGAAGTTGTGAAGCATGAGCCAAGACCAGCCATTTATATGGAAAAGCAGGCTGTTTGGGCTTGTAAGTAAGGTGGGTGGATTCCCTGGGGATCCTCAAGGAGGGTCAGTCAGTGTTAGCCAGGCTGATGGAGTCTCAGATATGGCACCATGTTGCCGGCTCTGTGCGGGGAGGGTTTAGAAAGAGGGACAATGCCCTCTGCTCGCTTTGATGCCCAACATTCCAATTCCTCCCTTTATGGCACTGGTACCTTTCAAGCTGTTATCCTAGTGCTAGAGGTCAGAGGGAGTGAGTCTGTGTGGGTCCTTTAAGAGGAACTGCTTGGGACTCCAGCAGTTTTTTCCACTAACTCAATCCCTGCTAGTTTTTGCAGCCAGAAGTTGTGGGGACTTGGGTTCACGGCATTGGAACCCTGGGCTGCAGGGCTTGGTGTGGGGCTGAGACTCCTCATTCATTCTTGAGATGTCCCTCCCAAATTTTTATACTCCACTTGTGGGTGAAGGACCAGCCCATTCCACATCTGCACCCCTCCTACCAGTCTGGATGAATGCGGTTTCTTTAATTCTGCAGTTGTTAGACTTCCATTCAACTCAATTTCTGACGGTTCTGAGTGATGATTGTTCTATATATTAGTTGTAATTTCAGTGCAGTTCACAGAGGTGAGAGCCTCGTCTCATGATGCGCCATCATCACAGGAAGTCTCGTTTTTTAATTTTTTACATTTTACATATTTTTAAATTTTTATTTGTTTTTATATAGAGGGAAGGGGGAAAGAGAAGGAGAGAACCATTAATTGTGTTCCTCTTGCACACCCTCAGCTGGAGACCTGGCCTGAAACCCAGGCATGAGCCCTGACCAGGATTCAAACCACCAGCCTTTCAGTTCACAGGCTGGTGCTCAATCCACTGAGCCAAACTAGCCAGAGCCAGAAGTTTCCGTTTTAATTTGAAGCTCACTACTGATTCTTTGACCTCCACATAGTAGAGAATCTTTTCTTAAAATACATTTTGTCGATTATGCTATTACAGCTGTCCCATTTTTTTCCCCCTTCATTCCTCTCTGCCCTGCACATCCCCCCGACTGGCAATCTCCCACCTTAGTTTATATTCATAAATCATACATATAAGTTTTTTGGTTTCTGTATTTCCTATACTATTCTTAACCTCCCCCTGCCTATTTTGTACATACCATTAATGCTTCTTATTCCCTGTATCTTTTCCCCCCATTCTCCCCTCTGCTCCTCCCTACTGATAACCCTACATGTGACCTCCATTTCTCTGGTTCTCTGTTCTTGTTCTAGATGTTTGCTTAGTTTGTTTTTGTTTTTGTTTATTTTAGGTTCAGTTGTTGATAGCTGTGAGTTTGTTGTCATTTTACTGTTCGGAGCTTTGATCATCTTTTTCTTAGATAAGTCCCGTTGACATTTCATATAATAAGGGATTGGTGATGATGAACTCCTTTAACTTGACCTTATCTGGGAAGCTCTTTATCTGCCCTTTCATTTTAAACAATAGCTGTGCTGGATAGAGTAATCTTGGATGTGGTCTTTGCCTTTCATGACTTAGAATACTTCTTTCCAGCCCCTTCTTGCCTGTAAGGTCTCTTTTGAGAAATCAAATGATAGTCTTATAGGAACTCCTTTGTAAGTGACTGTCCCCTTATCTCTTGCTGCTCTTAAGATTCTCTCTCTCTGTCTTTCATCTTGGCTAAGGTAATTATGATGTGCCTTCGTGTGTGCTTCCTTGAGGCCAACTTCTTTGGGACTCTCTGAGCTTCCTGGACTTCTGGAAGTCTATTTCCTGTGCTAGATGAGGGAAGTTCTCCTTCATTATTTGTTCGAATAAGCTTTCAATTTCTTGCTGTTCTTCTTGTGGCACCCCTATAATTTGGATGTTGCAGTGTTTAAAGTTGTCCTGGAGGTTCCCAAGTCTCTCCTCATCGTTTTGAATTCTTGTTTCTTCATTCTATTCTAGTTGAATGTTTATTTCCTCCTTTTCCTCCAAACCATTGATTTGAGTCCTGGTTTCCTTTCCATCACTGTTGGTTCCATGTACATTTTCCTTTATTTCACTTTGCATAGTCTTCACTTTTTCCCCCATTTTGCATCTGTACTCAGCCATTTCTATGAGCCTCCTGATTATCAGTGTTTGGAATTCTGATTTGATAGGTTGGCTATCTCTTTACCACTTAATTCTATTTTTGGAGCTTTGATCTATTCTTTCATATTTTTTCCTCTTGTCTTGGCTTACATTGTAAGGGACAGAGCCTTAGGTATTCACCAGGTTGGGGCAACCTACTTTGCTGTGTTGTGGCGCTTTATGTGGGGGATGGGTCTGAGAGGGAAAAATGCAGCTTACTCAGGTCTTGCCTGACTTTCACTCACTTCCCTTGCTACCCACAAGCAAATTGGGCTCTTCTGGTACTGATTCCCAGGTGGGTGGTTTTGTGTACATTTTAGGACCCTGTGGGTCTCTCCAGCGAACTCTCTTGTTGAGGCTGGGAGTTTCTCCTATTGCCACAACCACCACATGTTTTGTACAGCCAGAGGTTTTCAGGCTTTATTTCCCTGCCATGGAACCCTGGGTTGCACGGTCCGTCTTGCTTTCCAGTTGTTGTCCCGGTTCATGCACATGCAAATGTGGACTGCCTGGTCCTCCAGCCACCCCCTTGCTACAGGCCCTCTCAGCACCAACTGCCCAACTCTGCCCCTCCTACTGGTCTGGGTGAACGTTTCTTCTTTAACTCTGTGGTTGCCAGGCTTACATGCAGTTAGATTTTTCAGTAGTTCTGGTTACTTTTTGTTTTAAATTTATTGTTGTCCTGACTTCTGGCCAAGATGGAGGTGTAGGTGGACACACTGTGCCTCCTCGCACATCCAAAATTAAAGACAACAAAGATTTAGAAACAAGAAAACAATCAGAACTGATATAAAATTGAACTGTACGGAAGTCCAACAACCATTCATCCAGACTGGTAAGAGGGACGGAGTTGTGGCAGGAAAAAGTGGAGGTTGGCAGACCCGGGTACACAGGCAGCAGCGGCTGGCAGACCCGGGTACACAGGCAGCAGCGGCTGGCAGAACCCAGGCATGCAGGCGATGGCTAGCAGACCCCAGGTGCACAGGGTGGCAATGGTGCAGACCCAGTGAGGCCGTGCAAGGCGGCTGGCTGACTAGGTGGTCCCACATTCGCGTGCAGATAATCCAGGTGAAGGGGAAGTGGCAGAGGGAACTGGAATCCGAGAGAGAGAGACAAGCAAGCACCATTTTTCCTTCTCAGACCCCGCTCCCTCATACAGCGTCACTAACCAGCGACTGGGCTGCCCTGCCCTGGGGAACATCTAAGGCTCCACCCCTCACTACGTAACAGCCATGAACAGACCCCCCAAAAAAATCCCAAAATGGTTCAAACCAGAGAACAAATCAAAGTTCCAGAGTCCATTTATCTAAGCGACCAAGAGATAGCCAACCTGTCAGATGCACAGTTCAAAGCCCTGGTGATCAGGATGCTCACAGAATTGGTTGATTTTGCTCACAAATTAGATGAGCAAATGCAGGCAACAATAAGTGAAATGAAGGAAAACGCACAGGGAACAATAGAAATGGGAGGAAAACTGGGACTCATCAATGGAGTGGACCAGAAGGAAGAAAGAAACAACCAAACAGAAAAGAATGAAGAAACAAGAATTCAAAAAATGAGAGGCTTAGGAATCTCCAGGACATCTTTAAACATCCCAACATCTGAATTATAGGGGTACCAGAAGGAGAAGAAGAGCAACAAGTGGAAAACTTATTTGAACAAATAATAAAGATGAACTTCCCCAATCTGGCAAAGGAAATAGACTTCCAGGAATTCCAGAAGGCTCAGAGAGTTTCAAAGAAATTAAACCCAAGGAGGAACACACCACGGCACATAAAAATTATATTAGCCAAGATTAAAATGAAGGAGAGAATTCTAGAAGCAGCAAGGGATAAAGGGACAGTCATCTACAAAGGAGTTCCCATCAGACTGTCAGCTGATTTCTCAAAAGAGACCTTACAGGCAAGAAGGGGCTGGAAAGAAGTATTTAAAGTCTTGAAAGCCAAGGACCTACATCCAAGATTGCTCTATCCAGCAAAGCTGTCATTTAGAATGGAAGGGAAGATAACGTGCTTCTCAGATAAGGTCAAGTTAAAGGAGTTCATCATCACCAAGACCTTATTATATGAAATGTTAAAGGGACTTATCTAAGAAAAAGAAGATAAAAAATAGGACAGTAAAAAGACA
Source organism: Anoura caudifer (assembly GCA_004027475.1). Classification (NCBI taxonomy): domain Eukaryota; kingdom Metazoa; phylum Chordata; class Mammalia; order Chiroptera; family Phyllostomidae; genus Anoura; species Anoura caudifer. The sequence continues at coordinate 44,911 of PVKU01005787.1, forward strand.
GTGAACTCACAGATATTAACAACCAGACCTAAAACAAAAGCAAACTAAGCAAACAACTGGAACTGGAACAGAAACACAAAAACGGAGATCACATGGAGGGTTAGCAACAGGGGAGTGGCGGGGGGAAGGTACGGAGAATAAGTAGCATAGATGGTGGGTAAAAAAAAGGAGGAGGGCAAGAATAGTGTGGGAAATGTGGAAGCCAAAGAACTTATGACACATGGACATGAACTAAAGAGGAGGAATGTGGGTGGGAGGGGGTGTGCAGGGTTGAGGGGAATGATGGGGGAGAAATGGGAGAACTATAATAGCACAATCAATAAAATATATTTTAAAAATATAAATAAACTTATTGTTGTCCTTTTGGTTGTGCAAGGATGCAAAGTGCACCTGCCTATGCCTCCATCTTGGCCTGAATTTCAAATCTTTTTTTTTTTTTTTCCCCCCTTCACTAAAAATTTGATGCTCAGACCCATTTTTTCATGAAAGTAGTTCTGTTAATAGCATGGAATCTACAGCCAGATGTCCTGGGTTAAAATTCCAACTCTAGCACTTACAGCTTTCTGACCATGGGAATGTTACTTTATTTTCTGTGACTTAGTTGTCTTTTTTATAAAGAGAATAATAGTAACCTATGTTATAGGATTACTGTAAGTATTAATATTTTTAATATGTGGAATTACCTACAATAGTTCCATGCACTTAGTAAAGGCTCAGTAATGCTTAGCTATTATCATTTTTAGTACTCCTACAAGGGGCTCAAATATTGTTTTTATCTTTTCAGATTCAATTTCCTGAGCAAACCTGTTGACGAGAATCATCAGCAGGATGGAGATGATGATTCTCTTATGTCACGCTTTTATTCTAATCCTATTGCCAAACCCATTCCTCAAACCCCAGAGACTGCTGGAAATAAACAGAACAGCAGTAGCAGCGTGGATGATACCATTGTTGCACTGAACATGCGTGCTGCCTTACGAAATGGACTGGAAGGAAGTAGTGAAGAGACCTCTTTTCACGAGGAATCACTGCAGGATGACCGGGAAGAAATAGAAAATAATACTTACCATATGCATCCAGCAGGTCAGGTTTGGATATATACATGAAAATCTGTGTTTCTCATAGATTTTCAAGTAAATGAAAGTCAGCTATCTGAACTTTTAAATATTCTTTTTACTGTATTTTGTAGAAGTTAACATATAAATACTTTTATGCTTTGGTCAATTCATAAATTTACATTTTGTATTCTGGTGTCATTTAAAGATCTCACAGTTGATAGCCAGAGAGACTATCCTCATATTTTTTCCTAGCTTTGTAAATTTACAGAGAGTACTTACTGGTTTTTCAGTAAAATGATAGAGTATATAGACCCATATCATGAAGGCCTAACGTGTATAGACATTCAAATGGCAGCTGTTGCTGAGGTTGTTTATCATAATCTCAGTCCTGTGTTCTCCCCCAACCCCCAATAATGAACTGATTGATTTTTTCCTAACTAATTCATGAAACAAATAATATAAACTATAAGAGTAGTGTGTCTTGATTGGATACTTAAAACTTGCCTTTTTTCTATGTTGATATACTGTCTCATTTGGATTTTGATAGATGTCATTACCTTCTTTTTAAAAAAGTTGTTTTATAGTTTGAGGTGCAATTTATATATTGTGAAGTGCATGGATCTTGTTTCATTTCCATGAATTTTGTCACAAACAAATCCAGATATCTAACACCTCATAAAAAATGGAATATTTCTTTTACCCTGACAAGTTCCTTTTTGTCATAATTCTCAGAAGTTAATCAGAGTGTAGTTTTTGTCACATATGTTGGTATTGCCTATTCTTGAACTTCATATAAATGGGATCATATATACATATTCTTTTTGACTGTAAGTTTTATGAGATTCATCCATGATGCATGTGTCAACACTTAATTTTATTGCCCAATAGTATTTCATTATGTAAATATACCAAATTTGGTTAATTCATTCTCTGTTAGTGAATATCTGGCTTGTTTTACAGTTATTCTTGAAGTGTCTATAAGTTTCTTCTGTTATCTAGTTATTTTACTGCCTTTGTGTAGAGTTCAAACCACTGAAGAGTAAGCAAATTCTAATAATGTATTTTCTGGTCACTTGTTGCCCTGAGGAAACAACTTTATACTTTCACATTAAGAATTCCAAGCATACAATACTTGTGTGTGTATAGTTACATTAATTTATTATGACACTACATCTTTTTTCAGATATTCAGTCTCGATTTTTTGTTTCTAGTTTTCTCATTAATCCCCAATTTAAAATTTTATTCCTTTAAACCTTGCTGGTAGAGAAACAAGTATACAAATGGGCATTGCTGGAGTCTGGAGATTGGCCTGAAATTATTTTCTCTCAAAAAGCAAGTTAGCCCAACATCTATATGTAAATGGACAAGGAGTGCTTAGAAGAAGCATGCCAATGTACTATTTTCTTTGAATTGTTCAGAAATCTACCTAGTTTAAACTTTAAAAAAAAACTAATTATATGAACCTTTCAGATTTCCATTTGTCTTTGGGATTTTCTCATGTAGGATTTTTCCTCTTGATTTTAGCTGTACACGGGATTGTAAATTTGAAAGATACAAGAGGTCTATGGAAGATAGTAGGCTGGAAAGTAAAAAGCACTGGGTTTGAAGTTTTATCTCCATCCATACCACTGAATTGCTGTGTAAGCCAAGGCAGGTTTATTCCATCCTTGGTTTTGGTATCTTCAGGTGGAAAATGTCTTTAAAAAATGGATTAAGCAAACTGTTCCTGAAGTATATTCTATGGAGTGCCTTTTATACTTTAGTGTGTTAATGGGTATCAGTGAAAAGGTTCTGTGGTGTAGTCTGAGAAACACTGGATTAAGTACAGTTAGGTAGACTTCATTATTTTTCAAGTTTTCAGAACCTGTAAATATGCTGTCCTAAACATGTTGTGCCTGTTTCCCAAACTTACTTGAACAGGAAACTTTAAAACACATACATGTACACATTTTTCTAGCAGTAGTGCTTCTTAAAAACCCAGTTTGAAAAAATGTTTTATTCCTATATATTTTCTCTCTGTAATAACTTAGTAAATGATTATTTAGGTAATTTTTAAAAAATTACTCATGGAAAAAATTTTAAGTGATATATTATTGAAAATTCTTCTGTCTTAGGACAATCACAGTTAATATTATACTTCCTGTTTTACTACAGGCATTGTTCTCACTAAGGTTGGTTACTATACTATTCCATCTATGGATGACCTTGCTAAAATTACCAATGAAAAAGGAGAGTGCATTGTCTCTGACTTCACTATTGGTCGTAAAGGTGAGTGTGAGTTTAGTAGTTAGTAGTGTATAAGCTGGAGATCTACACCTTATTTTTGTAATTAAGTAAAGGAAGCTCTTTATACCTGAATCCCTTTTTTCCCCAACATTTGGACCCACCTTATCCTGAATAACAGACAAGTAACAAAACAAGACTAGAGTTTTATGATGTTTCTTAGTAACTGTTTGGCTCATTGCAGTGTTCTACAATTAAAGAAGATATTGTTAACAGCAAGAAAGAGAAAGTCAGAAAATTGAATCGTTGATAGGAGATGGATAATCTTTAGGTTCAACTTCATATTATTAAGTTATTACAAATGTAGTTTTGGGGGGAGAATCTCAGGTATTTTAACTTTTACTGCAGGCTGCTTGCTAAGGGTTGTTATAGCAGCAGTATAGATAGATACTTGGTAAAAGTTTAAGAAGGCTATTTGGAGAACAACATAAGTGCTATAAAAATACAGATGTTAAACCGATAACAATGTAATTGATTTCATTCATACGTATTGTAGGTGAAATAATCCATTCATAGTATTACATGGTTATTGAAAATACTGATTAGTGTTTAAAGTGGTTTGCTCCTTCTGATTATTAGAGGTATAATGTAAGTATTTGCCCTCTATACAGGATGAGTTTTTAATTATTTGTTCTAACTTATAGGTTATGGTTCAATCTATTTTGAAGGAGAAGTGAATTTGACAAATTTAAATTTGGATGATATTGTGCATATCCGAAGAAAAGAAGTTATTGTCTATGTAGATGATAACCAAAAACCACCTGTGGGTGAAGGGCTAAATAGGTATGAATTTCTTTTTTCTTTTTTAATATTTATTTTTAGAGACTGGAAGGGAGGGATAAAGAGGGAGAGAAATATCAATGTGTGGTTGCCTCTTACACACACCCTACTGGGAACATAACCCAGGCATGTGCCAGGCTGGGAATCGAACCAGTGACCCTTTGGTTCATGGACTGGTGCTCAATCCAGAGCCACACCAGCCGCGGCTGAATTTCTCTATATATTTAAGAAATAATCAGCTAAATCACCGTTTTTTTCTGTAAACACAAATATGTACCTGTTACATACGTCTTTTTGCAATTTGCTTTTTCAACTTACTGTACAATGTGTGTTGTGTCTCTACTTTTGTTTAAAAGGATAAATGATAAAGACTATGACTTCTTGACTCCTTTTTCCTAATATTACCTGGTTCAACTGTTAATATCTAAAAACATTTTAGTAGTATTTTATTTTTGTATTTCTTTGGTGACCATGCTGAAGTCTTTCTCTGTGTTGTATGAAATGAGCTTCTGATATCTCTTAGGTGAAAGGGCCATATAGTTCAAATCATTTATGTTCACAGCCTACCAAGATTGAATTATAAAGAAATAGAAAAATCTAAATAGTCCTGTAAATAATAAATTGAATCAATAATCAAATACCTCCAAGTCATAAAAAGCTTCAATGGTAAATTCTACTGAACATGTTTTTTAAAAGGTTTTATTTACTTTCAGAAGGGAAGCGCAGGAGAAAGAGGGAGAGAAACATCAATGAGCAAAGGATACATTGATTGATTGCCTCTTGAATGCCCTCAACTGGGGACCTGGCCTGCAACCCAGGCATGTGCCCTGACAGGGAATCAAACCAACTACCTTTCTGTTAACAGGCTGGTGCTCAGTCCACTGAGCCACAGCAGTGAGGGCTCTATTGAACATTTAAAGAAGAATTAACACCAGTTCCTCTCAAACTCTTCCCAAAAATCAAAGAGGAGAGAATACTTGTGAACTCATTCTGTGAGGCAGTCATTACCCTGATTTCAAGCCTTGTGACAAAAACATTGTAACAGAACTACAGACCAATATCTGTGATGAATATTAATGTGAATATCCTCAACGAAATACTGGCAAACAGATTTTAACAGTACATTTAAAAAAAGGTTTACACACCATCACCATATGGGATTTTTCCTGCAATACAAGGATGGTTCAACATACGAATATTGGGTTGGCCAAAAAGTAAAGTAAAAGATACATTTTTCATTTTCATTTTTATCAATAACTTTATTGATTTGGATATTTTGAGTATGTCAGCTGTCTCCCGCTGTTGGCTTCTAGTGGGTAGAGGTCAGAGCTGCTGGTAATCATCTTCCAGTGTATAAGACAGCCCCACAGCAAAGAATTGTTTGGCCCAAATATCAGTACTGCCAAGAAACTTCACAAACCACTTTTAACACTGTCGATTGGTCACAGCACCATCTCCATACACTGCACAGATCTTTGTGTTTCGGTTGTGTTTTTGCCTTCTCGAAATAATAAAGCATAACATGTCGAAAATAGGTATTTTCTTCCATCTTCAGTATTAAAATGGATGCACAAAAATTTACCAGTTTTGATAAGCTTTTTTTTGAATGCACGCTGATATGACAGCTGTCACTATACTATCAAAATCATTTTAAATGAAGTTAAAGACAACTAAGCACTACTGGAGCCATCATGTGGAAAAAACTTTTTGGCCTACCCAATATAGCATATTTACTGAATGAAGAAAAACATATGAGCATCTCCTTTGGTTCTGGAAAAGCATTTGACAGAATTCATCATGCTTTCATGATAAAGATACTCAACAACCTAGTACTAGAAAGAAACTACATCAACATAAGAAAGGTTGTTATTTGAAAAAATCTACAGTGAATGTCATACTCAATAGTAAAAGACAAATTTTTTTTTCTAAAATCAGGAGCAAGACAGGTGTGCCTGTGTTACATCTATTCAACATAATATTGGAAGTCCTAGCTAGAATAATTAAGCAAAAAAAAGTAATAGAATCTGAATTGAAGAAGTAGAAGGAAAATTATCTTTGTTTGCAGATGCTTTCATCTTATGTAAAGATAGCCTAAAGATTCCACTAAAAAAAAAACTGTTAAAACTAACAAATTCAGCAGTATACAAAATCAGTATGCAAAATTCATTTTCTGTACCCTAACAATGAACAATCTAAAAAGGAAGTTAAGAAACTAGTTCCATTTGCAATAACACCAAATAGAATAAAATGCTTAGGAATAAATAAATTTTACCAAGAAGGCAAAAGCCTTGTACACTGAAAACTAAGAAACATTGCTGAAGGAAATTAGAGAAGACAAATAAATGGAAAGATAACCCATTCTCATGGACTTGAAGACTTGAAATTTTTAAAATCTCCATACTGTCCAAAGCAACCTACAGATTTAATGCATCTATATCAAAATCCCAGTGGCATCTTTTGCAGAAATAGAAAAGTCCACCCTAAAATCATATGGAATCTCAGGAGATCCTAAATAGCCAAACTGAACTAGAAAGAATAAAATTTGGAGGGCTTATATTTTCTAACTTTAAAATTTACTACTACAAAGCTACAGTAAGTAAAATAGTGTGGTATTGGCATAAAGACAGACAATGTAGACTAATGAAACAGAATAAGAGGACCCAGAAATAAACCCTCATGTATATAATTAAATGATTTTTGACAAGATTACCAAGACCATAAAATGGGGAGAGAACAGGCTCTTCAACAAATGCTTTTAGGAAAAGTAGATATTCAGAAGCAGAAGAATGAAATTAAATCATTACATTGTGCCATATATAAAAATCAAGTGGTCTGGCCAATGTACCTCATTTGGTTGGAGTGTTGTCCCATAAACTGAAAGTTCATAGGGTCGATTCCCAGTCAAGGCACATTACCTAGGTTGCCCGTTTAATCCCCTGTCAGGGTGCAAACGAGAGGCAACCAATTGATGTTTCTCTCTCAAATCAATGTTTCTCTCCCTCCCTTCTTCTGTCTCTAAAATCAATAAGCTTGTCCTTGGGTGATGATAAAAAATAAAAACTTAAGATGGATTAAAGACCTAAACATAGAAGACCTAAAACTAAAATTCTTAGAATAAAAATTTTATTTTCTTTAAGTTTCACAACATTGTATTTGACAAGAATTTTCTGAATATGACACTAAAAGCATAGGCAACAATATTAAAAATAAATTTAAACAAATTGAACTACATCAAAATTTAAAACTTCTGTACATCAAAGAGCACAAACAGAATGGAAAGGCAACCTATGGAATGGGAGAAAATATTTTCAAGTCATATATATGATAAGGGGGTAATAACCAGAATAAGGGAGAATAGCTCAACAACAAAAATTTAAAGTTGGACTCGAATATACATTTCTCCAGAGACGATGTACAAATGGCAAACAGGCATATGCAAAGATGCTCAACATAAATAATAGTTAGGGAAATGCAAATCAATGCAAAACAATGAGCTATCACAACCATTAGGATGGTTAGTTTAAGAAAAATAAATTTTTTGCAAGAGTATGGAGAAATTAGAATCTTTGTGTATAGTTTGGTGGGAAAGGGAAATAGTGCAACTATTATGGAAAAGAGTATGATGGTTTCTCAAAAAATTTAAATGATCCAACAATTCCACTCCTAGTATGTATCCAAAAGAATTGAAAGGAGGATCTTGAAAACATGTTTACACGCCCATGTTTGTAGCAACACTATTCACAGTAGCTAAGAGTTAGAAGAAACACATCAGTGACAGATGAATGGATAAACAAAATTTATCTACATACAGTGGAATATCATTCACCATTAAAAAAGGGAAGGAAATTCTGACACAGGTGACAACATGGATGAGCCTTCATTATGCTAAGTGAAACAAGCCAGTCGAAAAAGATAAATATTCTTTGATTCCATTTTGAGGCATCTAGAGAGCCAGATTCCTAGAAATAGACAGTAGAATGGTAGTTACCAATGACTAGAAGTAGGGGGAAACGGAGAAGTTTTTTAATGCTATAGGTTTTCAGTTTTGCAAGACAAAAAAGTTCTGAAGATTTGTTGGAGAACAATGTGAGTATATCTAAGACTACTGAATATACACTTAGAAATGGCTAAGATTGTAAGTTGTATGCCGTACCTTTTTGCCACAGTAAAAATGTTTTTAAAAGTCATCTGTTATTACGTGCTAGTCACTGTGTTAGGTACCAGGCATACAGAATGAATAGGACACAGTCTTTGAACTCAGGTATTGATATTAGAAGGGTACATTAGCACTATTGTCATCTTCACACTCATTATTTAATGCATGATATTCCTTATATGGTATTTTGCTGTGTATAATCAACACTTTTGTGCCCAAATTTTTGAGGGGAAAAATAAGGATGCATGTTACACGTGGATAGTACTAATTTTGTATCTGTATAAATGTTTTTCATTTTTATTTATGTTTATGCATGAAAAGTGTAACTCTAGAAAGTAATAATGATATCCTGATGCAAAATAATACTCTGGAATACAATAATTGGCTTCATCTATAAATAAAATATTGAAGTTAAAACGAAAGTTTTTTTTCTTGAAAGTCTGGGTCAAAAACGTGGGTGCACATTATACGTAGAAGTGCAGAATACACGGCAAAGTATAGTAATGTCATTCTGCAAGCATTTGCTGTTCATCAATGGTAGTTACTGTTATCATTACTGTTGTTGCTAAGTATGCTAGCCTTGTAAGACCTTCACTAAGATTTAGGTCTTAGCACTGAACTGTGGCTACTGAACTATCCACACTGAACAATGTCAAGGATGCATAACTTAAGTGTTATTAAAATTAGATTGGAAGTAATTATATACCATAGTAGTTTGGAATAAATGGAATTTGACCCTTGAATCAGATACTGAGCTAGTTGATATGGGGGTTAATTCCTTGCTCTTAAGCTTATGTACCTTGGGAGATAAGACTCAAGTCTCTAAAACATCTGCAGAGTAATTCCAAAATAACATAGTTACCTTTATTTGCTATTTCTATAGATGTTACTTGGCTTTCTAGTCTTAAATATGAAACATTGACATTTTACTTGGTTGTATGTTACAGGAAGGCTGAAGTTACATTGGATGGAGTTTGGCCAACAGATAAAACATCTCGTTGTTTAATAAAGAGCCCAGATCGACTTGCTGATATCAATTATGAGGGACGATTAGAAGCAGTTTCAAGGAAACAGGGAGCTCAGTTCAAAGAATACCGTCCTGAAACAGGTTCTTGGGTGTTTAAGGTATAGTCACTGAACTTAGTTATTCTTAACTATAGTTAGAGTCACAAAATGTTATTTTCAAATTAGAAAATACATGCAGAGATACATCATGATTTGCTGCAAATTACATATCTAGTTAAACCCCAGAGCAATGAGAGCTATTTATAAAACTTTATGGCCTCACAGTTCAATCTTGTGAGCATTTAGATACACTTCCTAAGGTGTGATTTTCTAATATGTGGCATCATTTAGGGACATCAGGCCGAATTTTTTATCTCTTGATGAATCAGCTCCAACTAAATTGTCATTCTTTTAAAGATTTCTGGGATGAGAAGATTGCCTTTCTACCTTCCTTGATAGTTTAACCCATTGGTATCTTTCTCTTCTAGGCCATTTGGATTATTCAACTTAATGAAGGCTCTTGTGTTGGTAGAAAACAACTAGGCAGTATATAGATGTGAAAATAATAATGGCTCTTTTGGATTTCATTTCCTATGTTACTATATTTAGTAATTATATGAGCAACTAGTACATGTATCAACATCTTCTAAATCTTAATAAAACAGTAAAGTGTCATGGGTGACATTTTGTTGTGCTTTAAATAAATTTTTGATTTTTTTTTTTTTTTTAGCTAGTCTGCAAGATAGCAAGCACAAATATTGTGGAAGCTCTTCTGAATAATATAGTTTTAAAAGTAATTTTGTTGGATTCTTCTCTTCTTAGGTCTCCCATTTTTCTAAATATGGCCTTCAAGATTCTGATGAAGAGGAGGAGGAACAGCCATCCAAAACTAGTACAAAGAAGTTGAAGACTGCTGCTTTGCCTCCTGCAGGCCAGGACACACCATTCCAGATGGCTCTTAATGGCAAACCAGTACCTCCACCTCAGGTAGAGAAAGGACAGTGAATTTGAATGGAATCCGTGATACAGAAGTTAAAAGCAAGTCACTCAGCTAGTATAAAGCTGTTTTATGACCCCCTGGAACTTTGAAAAGTACAGATGTATTGCCAATCATGTTGAGACTAGTACAGGGGAGGGCATGAGGTGGTACTGGCATCTGTTTTTTATTTGGGAGATTTAAAGAATTCTTGTGGTCTTTGGATCATTCCTTCTACAGATTGTCTTTCTTAAAAAGCTCCCACTTCATTTGGACTTGCTGAATACTCTGCTCAGTGATCAACTTAAGATACAGCCTTTTGCTTGTTATGAGTTGATGCAAAGTAAATCTTACTTTTGTTGACTGCTGTTGTGCAAGTTTAATCTTGTTCTTTATCTCCATGTTTTTTTTTTTTAAAGTTCAGTTAGTTTTCTGCAAGGATTTTTAACTGTTTTCTCAAGTTGTTTGCTTATACTTCAGGTAACTTCTTGATATTCATATTTCAACAATACATAATCTTTATGAAAATAAAGTTTTAAGAACAAAAATGAATTATTTGAACTGGGGAGGGGAGGGGATTCCATGTTTATTGCAATTTCCTGTATCATACTCTTTTTCATTATTGTTAACCAGCATAAACCTTTTGTCCTTGTAAGGAAAGGTTTGTAATTTAAATATCAGGTAGTTTCATAGCCAACTCATAGAAGATTTACTTTCATTTGGATGTTGTTTATATTCAATCAAGTTACAAAAAAATTTTTTTTCTTTGCTGCCATACTCCTTCAAATAAGAGAGCTTGGTATAGAATTCCTTTGTAAAGAATCATCTCTACCTCTCGGCTGCTAAAAGCAGAACCTTTGGAATTTTCCATGCTACAATTCTTACAGCTGCTGATCTGTGCAATTTTTATGGTTTATTAAATAATTTCTTGGGAGGCATTTCCTGGAGATTTTTATATTTGTATGTTTATGTTTGTGCATACAGAGTAAGGGGGAGGGTATGATAAAAGTGGGAGATGGGAACTGTATTGACTTCTATGTTTATAATCTTTGTAGCATTTAGAATACCCCTAAAATATCTCTTCTGAACTAATGAAATGCTGTAAATAGACTTGGTTTTCTAGTTTATTTTGTCTGTATCATACTGTTTTTATAATCCCTTTCTTTCCAAAGTGTTTTTTTGTTTTTTTTTTTTTTGTCTTAACATTATATGTATTTCTTAGGATAAGAGTCAGATAGCCTTATTTTCTGCCAATAAATTAATACAGAGGAGCCTTAAGCCTTAAAATACAGCTGCGGGGAAAAAGCTTCATCCGTAGACAGATGAAAATTTGTGAAATTTGACTATCAGTGGTTTTTAGGCTCTTTAATTTCCAGAATACAAATAGTAACATAATTATAAATTCTTGTGTTGACACTTGAGTAAATGAGAGCTCTTTGACAAACTGAACACCAAAAAATTTCAGAACACGGTTCTAGGAAAAAGGTGATAAGGGTCAAAATGGGCAAAGAGGATACGATGGATAAGGGTCTTTTTTTTTTTTTTTTTTTTTTTTTTTTTTTTTTTTTTTTTTTTTTTTTTTTTTTTTTTTTTTTTTCAGATACCTTCTTTGAGGAAGTGGGTAGGTGGCCTTTGACTTTTTGAATAGGGAGAGCAGAAACGGGAGAAATGGTTCAAGTTCTTCAGATATTCGGGCTAAGGTGTTAAAATAGTAAGGTGGATTCTAGAGAACTCTTCCTTCATACTGCTCATTGGTTGCACAGTTTTTAGTACCAAAGACCTACATTTTACTTGTCATGAAAATACTTAAGCCAACTGAATGAACTGGACAACCGAATCTCCTTATTCCCCGGGTCAAGAGAGCTATCCTCACACTGTCACCTGGCCCCCTTAGAGAGGCTGATTTCCATGATACAGCGTTCTTTCAGCCTGCTGTAGCTTTTTTCCCCCTGTACACAATCTCAGGTTTTAGGAGGATTTACATTTGTGTTTAATGATCACATTTATTCCATTGCCTTTTATATAACATCTTCTGTCACCTCTTTGTAGTTTGTTCTTCAGTGTTACTTTGCTCCTAAAAAGGAAGTAAATCTAAGCAATCAAAAACATAAGGTAACTAAAATTTCATGTGATCTTCTCTTCCATGCATTTTAAGTTAGGGCACATTTTAGCAGAGAAACCTTTATACAGATGAAGTAGGGCAGTTGCAGAAATGTTTTATTTGGTAGTTTGAACATTATTTCCCAAATGATTACCTGAGATCCAATTTTTAGCTGGCTGCATCAATACCTTCAAATAAGTTTAAAATATTTTTAAGGAAAAAGGTGGTTAGAATTTAGAAGAAAATTCCATTTCACCTATGTATACATTTTTTTAAAAAATAAAAAGGTAGCTATCTAAATTTATCTAGATCAATATAGATAATTTATCTAGGTCAATATATATTTTAATATCTATTTTGTATTTTTATGTAATTTATATACATATAAAATGATTTTGTACAGCTGCAAGCCTCTTTGGGTCAAATATTATTGTTATTGAGTCCTATACCTCCTGCAGTGATACCCCTTAGTGTGTGTGCAGAAATAACACACTTAACTTGGTGGGCTTTGAAACCCTGACATGAAATTTCTCTTGAGAACATAATGTTGTTGACAGGGCTGATTTTCTAGCAAAATAAATATAAAGCAATCTTTGTAGTTAAGAAAAAGGCTATTTTAGAGACAGGCAACAGTAGTAGTTATATACTAGATTGAACTGTTTGGGTAAGAGGACAGTTATGAATTATTTTGATACCTGTTTGACCATGAACTGGTCATTTACCCTTTGTAGAATAAGGGTGTCTTGATTTACTGTACCTACTTTTATCACTCTACCTACTGGATTAAGAGATGCTTTACCTTTAGGGTATTGGCAGCTTCACTTTTCTGAGGAAAATTATTTTGAGTTAAAGAGTAGAGTTTTCTCAAAATCATTTAAAGTTTTAATCATGAAACCTCACCCTCCCATCTGCCTAAATAGGCAGTCATTTCAGCTATGTACTTAGCATTTGTAATGTACTGTGCAGGTATTTAGACATGAGTTAAGATATCCCACTTCAAAGACACTACAGTGTGGGAAAGGGAGAGTTAAAATGATACTCTGGCTGCTTCTCCCAGTATGTGCTTTTCTTTTCCACTGACCTCCCAGGAGATTCCTTTTTTATTTTCTCCTCAATTCCTTCTGAGCCGTTGTTGTTGTTGTAGTTGTTGTTGTTGTCGTTGTTGTTGTAGTAGTAGTAGTAGTATACTCTTTCCAGGACTGGCTCTGAAGAAGTACCTGATCTCCCAAGATTTCATTGAAAATAAACAAATAAACACAGGCACATTTTGTGGGAGTTTATTGCAATTACATAGATACATTTCAACAAAATTCAGGGTTCCAGGAGCTTATCGGTCCTCGTGGTTTCATAGTACTTCACTTTCCCCATGTCCACTTATTGGATAATCTCTCATAGCTTTGAACTGTGCTTGAGGATGGAGCAAATAAAACCTTGATTCTTAGCATTCTTTTTTTTTTTTTTTTAATTTATTTTAATTGTTGTTCTTACACAGTTTTCTGTCTTGATTCTTAGCATTCTTCTAAAAGATATGCTGGTCCCTTAGGTCTCTAACCTAATTATTTGATGAGATCATTGCCATTTGCCTAAAAAGTGTTCTAGGTGAACATCTCTTAATGTTAGCATTTTTCCTTTGTTGAGTAATAAGTTGGAACCATCTTCCCCTTTTTTATTTTCCTCTCACCCACACTCCTTCTTGTCCTGTCATGGTTAATCGCCTTCTCTACTATGTACTAAGCACTGCATAAGTCAATATAAATAACAAAGAAAGTGTTCAGTGAATGTTAAATTTATCAGTGTCTTTGGTGTTATAGCAAACAGCAGGCCATGTCTGTTTTCAAGCCTCAACAATCTATATATCCCACAAAATTATATTACATTGTGATACATTGTATAAAATAGGTATAGCAAGGGTGTTATGGGAGCCCAACAGAGGAGAGTACTTTGAGGTCCACAGAGGGTGGGAACTTGTCCCAAAAATGCATTGCTTAAAAATAACATTAGGGAGCTATTGGAGTGAGTGTTCCCATAATCCTTGTAGTTACAATGAGTACATCATCACCAGGGCTGCGTTTTTCCCAGAATTTTAAAGCATAAAGTAATCAGACCTGCCTGTCGCTTCCCCAGGAGGTAAAAAATAGTTTCATTTTTGCCTTTTGACTGTTATCTAGCTTCCAGTTTCTTGAAGCAGGCTTTGGTGATTGGTCAACATCTTAAACAGCAGTTCACCATGGATCTAACACCTTGATTTTTCTACCATTATAAATGGGAACAGTCATTCCTTTGGTAACTCTTAACACTTTTAAGCATAAAAGAATTATTTCTCCTATTAAAATTGTGCCTGATAATATTACTTCATTTTCTCTTTTGGAAAATTAGATAGTCCTTACAAGGTACTGCACAAATAGATCTTAGAATTCAGTCACCCAAAAGGTGAATTCCAGGCCCCACATTGTGTCAATTAGAAATTTATTTTTAAATGGTTTCTTTAAAACAATGCAAAGTTACTAGAATCTTTGGTATTTGTACTTGTTATTCTTTTCCTCATGGCTTCTAGCTGCAAGGCAGTGTGATTGCAAGGCGACCTTGTGTAAATTAGAAAATGGTAATTGCTAGCTAAATTACGTAAGACATAGTCTTTGTCTGAAGACCACCATTTGTTCATTATGGATGTTGCCTTAGGTCCAGAGACCAGACCATGATATTATAAAAAGGTGATTGTATGAACTGTTGTTTGGAACCCAGGTACTTACAGTGGAAAATTTTTAAGTAACTGTTGAATCTTTTTTAGCAAATATGCTACCTCACATTGTATAGAATGGGCAGAATCTAATATTGCTGTATCATATTCTGAATAAACTACATATGTCTTGAAGCTCTATGTCTATTTGGTGTAATTTAATGCTGCTTCCCTGATCTTTCTACTGTCTACAGAGCCAGAGCCCAGAGGTGGAGCAGTTAGGGAGGGTTGTGGAACTGGACAGTGACATGGTAGATATCACCCAGGAGCCAGTTTTGGATTCCATGTTAGAAGAGAGCGTGCCTGAGGATCAGGAACCTGTGTCCGCCTCAACACACATTGCATCTTCACTGGGAATTAATCCACATGTTCTACAGGTGAAGTCCTAACCCACCCTTACTGCAACAGGAAGCCAAACTAATACTTATTTCCCTTGAGTCATATCAGACATATTCCTTCATTTAAGAGCATTGAGTGCTGGCTGGAATAAGAAAAAATAGGAATACAGCCCATGTTTGAGCCTTATTTCCCCATTGAGGGAGGAAAGGCTGTGTTGAGATTCAGAAGGCCTGGATTCTATCTAATTCCAGTTTCGTAACTATTACTATGTGACTTTAGGCAAGTCCCTTAACACCTATGAGCACTGATTTTTCTCTATAAAATATTACTTTATTTACTTCACAGGGTAGTTTTGAGGAGGCTCCTGCAAGTGCTCCACAAAAGTTTTAAAAAATACCTAGTAGATTCCTTTTTCTTTAAGCTCTGTCTCAACTTCCACTTGTCCTTGCCTTTTGATATGTTAATTAGTTTAGCCTTTGGCTTGTGTTTGACTTTGAAATCATTTAGCAAATGTGAGTGATTGCTACATGCCAGGCTCTGGTAAGACTAGATACAATGGAGGGAGGAGTATTACATAACTTCTACCCTTAAGGTACTTTGAGTTAGTTACACAAATGTTATACCTGCTCTGGGCACAACCTTGAGGCAGAGTGAGTTATTTGTTGTAAACTGCATTGTGTGTGTGTGTGTGTGTGTGTATGTGTGTGTGTGTGTGTGGCCTTTGGATTTGGGAGAGCATATTCATTCTATAGATATTGCCTTTTTAGATCATGAAGGCATCATTGCTTGCTGATGAGGAAGATGCAGATATGGTCCTGGATCAACGCTTCAGCCGCCTTCCTTCTAAAGCAGATACTTCTCAAGAAATCTGTTCTCCCAGACTCCCCATTTCAGCATCCCACTCATCAAAATCTCGTTCATTAGGTACTGTAAAAGATGCTGTTTTATAAGAAAGTTATAAAGTCCTGTTTTTCACATATCTTCTAAATTGAATCAACTTCTCTAGCATATACACCCCTAAAGGCACTGACAAGGATGCCAAGAGAAAATGTACTATTGTATATATATCTGTTAGGTGGGACCAGCTTTTAAAAACCATGATTTGCTTTATTGGTGCCACCAAAGAAGTTATATGGAGAAAAAAGCATCTGAGTTTTCTTTAGGGTTGCATTTGCATTTGCTTATGAGTGTGGATTTGATAATCTCACATTCCTGATTTTTATCAGACCATAGAGGAAATAGCAAGTTGTCCCTCATTATACTCTTACTTTATAGTCCTGACACTATTGTTATTGCCTTTTGGGGCAAATGTTGCTTCTCATTACGCACAAAACTTGTCAGATTTCTTCTTTTCTGTATACCTTCCCAAATTCCCAGGGGAGTCATTACATGTTTGATTTTAAACCTTTCCCTTTTCTAGTGCGCTTTTATCTGTGTGTGTGGGATTGGAAGTGGTGGTGTCAGCAATGGACGTAAACAGATATAATGTCAAAATATCTTGAAAACCAGAGGAACTACCAGGAAGAGATTTCTTTACGTTGTCTTAAAAACTAAATGTTTATTTTTCAATTTTTTTGAGTGCCCTAATATATTAACTTTCCATCTTTAATACTTTAGTAAAGTATCAGTTAAACTTTCATAAACCTTTTCTATAATGGGCACTACACAAAAATCTCATACTTCAACAATTTAGCTCCTTGCTTTAGACAGGAACCATATAAAATCAGAAAACAGGCAATAGTAACAAGAACTGTCTGAGAGGCACATGTTTCATCACAAGATGCCTTATTGGGTCTGTGTTTAAGTCTAGCACTGAGCGTTACAGTGGTAGGAATTGATTGATGTTTTTTAGCTTTTGATAATTGACTAAGAAATGGTTACATTTGGCAGTCTGACAGGGACAGGAGCGTTGGTATCATCTTTCAGTCCTGTGGCTCTAGTAGCTTTGGATTTGGATTTGAGTCCAATGTTCTTACTTATAAAATGAAGGTAATAATGTTCTTCATTTAATGAAGTTATTAAAGAATGAAATGAAACAAAAATGAAAATTTTCATTAAGGAATGAAATGAAAATTTATAAATAAGCAATTTATAAACATTGCTTATGCAGTCTGCTGCAGATAAGTACTAGATAATTTTTTTAAATAGTAGTAGTAATGTTTATTATTAATGTTATTGTTGATGTCATCATCATGAGAATTTCTGCCTTGATTTTTCTGGTTGAAGAGTAATTTCTGCAGTATCTGATTTAAACCTGCTTTCTGGTCTTCTGTATCTGATTTAATTAGTTTGGTAAAGCTGTAATTTCGACCTCACTGATTGTTGTTCAAGAAGCAATAGTATATATTCTCTAATAGCTTTCTCCTCCTCCCTTATTTTAGTTGGTGGGTTACTGCAATCAAAATTTACAAGTGGAGTTTTTTTTTCACCAAGTGCCTCTGTGCAAGAATGTCGCACTCCCAGAACATCATCTTTGATGAATATCCCATCCACATCTACTTGGTCTGTCCCTCCACCCTTGACCTCTGTGTTTACAGTGCCCAGTCCTGTCCCTGAGGTTCAGTTGAAAACAGTGGGTACTCGCAGACAACCAGGCCTAGTCCCTCTTGAAAAGTCTGTTACCTATGGCAGGGGGAAACTCTTGATGGACATGGCCCTATTTATGGGACGCTCATTTCGGGTTGGTTGGGGCCCCAACTGGACTCTTGCTAATAGTGGAGAACAGCTAAGTGGCTCTCAGGACCTGGAAAATCATCACATTGCTGATTCTGTGGAATACGGATTCCTGCCTAATCCAGTAGCTGTTAAATCGTGAGTCATATTTTCTTACACTTTTTTTTAGAAGGTTTTATTTATTTTTAGAGGGAGGGAAAAGGAGGGAGGAAGAGGAGAGAAACATTGATGTGCAAGAGAAACATTGATCAGTTGCCTCTCACATGCCCCCAAATGGGGACCTGGCCTGCAATCTAGGCCATGTGCCCTGCCTGGAATCAAACCAACAGCCTTTGAGTTTTCGGGATGACACCCAGCCCACTGAGCCACACCAGTCAGGGCTGATGCTTTTTGAGAAGGGCAACACGGTGGGTGAGAAAATTTTTTTTTATCTTTAGGAAGTCTTTCTAGATACATTCTTAGCACAGTTTTAGACAGCAGAAGATATCTATATAATTACAAACTGTCAAGGTAGTGGTTAAACTTCAGTTGGAAAAGTAACAGACCCAGAGATAATGCTGCAGCATTCCTTGGGCTTTCATTCTTTTCATCAGTCATTAGTCATTTCATTCTTTTCATTAGTCATTTTTTAGTATTTTCTCACTTATTTGCAATTTCTTCATATGTAAGGTATATGAGGTCTGTCCAGAAGGTATCCAGCCATGTAATGTGAAAAACAGAGACATTTATTGAAGAAGATACAAGATACATGAAACATTGTACATAGGGCAGTGACACCTCAGTCCCCTTCAAAGTAGGCACCTTGAGACCTCACATAGTTCTCCCAGTTGGCATCAGTTGCTCCAAGATGTGATGTGTGAGCAGGCACATTGTTGTGATGAAGCTGCCAATCACCAGTTGCTTATCATCCAAACAGTTTTCTGTGGAGGAATGTTCAAGCTTAATGCAAAATTTGATGCAGATTCATTGCTCATCAGTCATGTTGAATACAATGGCTGCACAGTACACATGCTCACTCAGTGGCATCTACGGTCCCCACTGGCTAGTACAGTGAAGTCATTGTTTATGCATGCACATTCCAGTCCGCTGTCCTTGGCTGCCAGGTTACATTGATGTCGCACAAACCGTTCTCATTATATTAACAATGGCCTGGCTTTTTCGGGACAGACCTTGTATGCTCCACTAAACATGTTTTCTGTATCTTACACCTGATAGAATGAATGTATGAAATGTGGATAATTCATGCATAAATATTTGGAAATAAGGTGACAGTTGATAACTATATATGTTATGTATTTCTATATAGTCCCTACCATTAACATTTATATGTGCATGCTTATAGGTCTGTACATTCTACATATATGCCATACAGATTATATGTATAGCTTTCTGCTATTTATTAGGCAATAAGCATACAGTTGTTTTGTGCAAAATACATAATAGTTTCCTATTTATTTTTTATAATTACTATAACAAATTATTCCATTTTTACTACGGATTAAGTGGTTATGATCACCTGTTGTTACTAGTTTTTAGAGTTGACTTCGAAGAAATAAATAGCATCTCTTGCACTTCACAATTAGGAATGTTGATCCTAAATTTGGGTTATGCACGATGTCATGATATTTTGTTGGAGGTTGTTAATATCAGTCTTAAAAATTGAATCAAAGCCAGATTAACTATATGCTTATCTTAATTTAGAAGCAGATCTTCAGTGACTTTTGATACCTTATGAAATACAATTTGAAAAATGGGTGTCACACAATTTCTGACTCTTGGATTTCATAGTATCCAGATGCATGCTGAAGTCAATTCCAAGTCTAACTGATTCCTATATTTGTTGGAAACTCAGCTAAGAAGCCTTTGGATTCTGAATGCATGGGTCAGATAATTTGTTAATTTAGGATACAGCAAATAATTTCATTATAGTATGACATGAGGAAACAAAATTTTTTTTATTTTTGCATTTTATTTATAATCATAAAAAGAAAACAGTTCTGGTTTTAGGAGAATTCTAGCATCTTTCTTATCTTTATTTTCTATCTCGTTTGTCACTTGTCCTTCCTTGTAGCCTAAATGAGTCCCCATTCAAAGTTCATTTGGAAAGACTCAGTTTGAGAGAAAAGAAGCTGGATGAAGACCTGCAGTTATACCAGATACCTCTGGAGCTCAAATTAAAACATAGCACTGTCCATGTGGATGAGCTCTGTCCTCTCATTGTTCCCAATCCAGGAGTTGCTGTTATTCATGACTATGCAGATTGGGTTAAGGAAGCATCGGGAGATTTCTTGGAAGCACAAAGTGAGTATGGACTATGCTTCTATTTGATGTCCCAGGAACAGGGGTAGGAGCATGTGTTCATAGGAGGATAAATTTTAATATGCCAGTGTAGTAATTGTGTGAATATACCTGAGCATTGTCTGTTGTTGAGTTGGCATGAGCAAAATCCCAAGCAAGGAGAAATTACGCCATTGTTTATAATTACTCTTATGGCCTTTATCATACAAGTTCTTGTTGCAAGGAACTGTAGCCAGTCAAATCTCCTGGATTTATGAAATCTCATTCCTTCTTGCTTTTTTAAATTTTACCCATTCTTCCATGGCCAGCTCAATGCTCTCTTGGTCTTCCCAGCAACTTTTGTGTTTATAGCTTTCTTTCTGACCCCTTTCACAGTTGTTTCTCTATAACTGTTACGACCATGTTTTTCTGAACCAATACTGTAAATCCATATATTAGAGTGGGCTCCCTCTTATGTGCTTTCAACAGTGTCATTTAGACTCACTAAATGTTAGGCTATGCCTGTAGCAGGAAAGACTAATCCCTCACAAGTTTTTATAAGACATTGTATTTTTTTTAAAGCATTTTGTAAGCAGAATTTGATCAAATCAAAGGACTTTATCATTTGAGGTTAGGTTAGCCATAATTAGGTAGAGGAAACTGTTTAAAGGAGCATTGAGTTAATTTGTTATGAAAGTACCACAGGAACATAGAGTGAGCAGGCAGTTACACCACACACCGCTGGAGCTTATAAGACACAGCTGAGTAGGTGGAAGCAGATTCAGGGAAATCACCTTGAGTGATTGGGGTAGTTATTAATTTAAGTATTTTTACACCACAATTACAGCGAGGCCCCCTCTGTAGTTATGTAGGACTTTGTCTTAGCATTGTTTTCCTGTCCCTTCCTTAGTTGTGAAGCAGTGGAGCCTAACATGGACTTTATGTGAAGCTCTGTGGGGCTACCTGAAGGAGCTTGACAGCCAGCTGGATGAACCCAGTGAATACATGCAGATTCTGGAGCGAAGAAGAGCTTTCTCTCGCTGGCTGTCCCATACTGCTGCACCTCAAATTGAAGAGGAAGTCTCCTTAACCCGAAAAGACAACCCCGTGGAGGCTGTTTTCAGCTACCTCACGGGCAAGAGAATCAGTGAGGCCTGCTCCCTGGCCCAGCAATCAGGTAGGGCATATGGTCCTTCTCTGTACCTCTGCCTACTTCCTACTCACAGTCCCTTCCCTTTAATTGTGGATTTGCTTTTGTCTTCTATCCCGAGCATTAAGTATAGACTTCACAGGAAGATTGCTGGTTCCTCCAGAATAGGGACTACATCTTCTAGTTTACTTTTTAGAACCTTGAATGTTACATTTATTTAATTTGTTTTAATTTTGGCTCTTACTGGTGTTGCTGAAAAGTGGCTGATTCATTTACAAGTCAAGGGCACATGCGTGGGTTGTGTTTGGGTCCCCAGTTGGAGTGCATGCAGGGGGCAACCGATTGATGTTTCTCTCATACATCGATGTTTTTCTCCTTCTCTTTGTCCTTCCTTTTTCCTCTTTCTAAAAAAAATAAAATCTTTTTAAATTTACTCTAATTTTATATGCTAAGTGATGTACTTGTAATAAAACTAGAAAATGCTGATGAGTTCTTCTATAAAGCTATAAAAATTATGAATTATTAAAGAGATAAAGTTATGGTCACTGGCATGCATAAGTGCAGTGGAAGAGCATCTTGAGTGTCAAAAGTCAGGTCCTTAGATTTATTTATTCACAAACTCTATTTTTTCCCCCTTTTTCTTTTCTTACCCTAAAATTAAGCTTTTGACAAGGCACTGCCTTTCAGCTTACTAAAAACTTTTGCTTCACTACCTCCACTTTCAGTAACTGATAGAACAACTAGGCAGAAAATCAAGAGTATAAAATACTTGAACTTTATCAACCAGTGTTACCTGATAACTACCCAATAAGAGGAAACACCTCAAATTAATAACCTAAGCTTTTACCTTAAGAACCTAGCAAAAGAGCACACTAAACCAAAAGGTAAAAGAAAGGAGGAAATAATAAAGATTAGAACAGATATCAATAAAAAATGAAAAAATAAAAACATTACAGAAATCAGTAAAATTAAAGTTCTTTGAAAAGGTCAAGAAGCTGAACAAATTTTTAACTACACTGATGATGAAATAAGACACAAATTGCCAAACACAAAAGTGAACAAGTGAACATCAGTATTAACCCTACAGAAAAGGGAATACTGTGAGAAATTCTGTGTCAGCAAATTCAACCACTTAGGTAAAATTGACAAATCCCTAGCAAAATATAAATCAATCAAAACTGACTCAAGAAAAAGTAAGAAATCTAAATAGATGCATAAAAAGTAAAGAAGTTGAATTCATAATTAAAATCTTCACTCAGGAAAGCCCATACCCAGATGTCTTCGCAGCAAACTCCCTTATATTTATACAGATGAATTAACAACAGTCTTTAGAGCTCTTCTAGAAAATACAGAACAGAGCACTTTCCAACTCATCCTGTGATGACATTATTGCCCTTATGTCAAAGTGAATCTATGAAAACCTACAGCTGACCATCATATTCATGTTCAAAAGGCTGAATGATTGAACCCTAAGATTGGGAACACCATTTCTGTACAGTATTACAATGGATGTTGTAGCCAGTGTATTCAGACAAGAAAAAGAAGCAAAAGTTACACAGATTAAAAAGGAAGAGGTAGAACTGACTTTATTCATAGCCAGTATGATTCTGTATGTAGACAGTCCTACGGAATCCACAGAAAAGGTCACAGGAGTCCTGAACTTAATTCAACAAGGTCTCAGTATTCAAGGTCAATATACAAAATTCAATTGTATTTCCATGTTTTAGTAACAAACAATCCAAAAGTGAACTTAAAAAAAACCCATAATATCAGAAAGACTAAAATTCTTAAGGAATAAAAGTAACAGAAGTGTAAGAATTGTACACTGAAAACTGTATGACATTGCTGGAGAGATAAAAGATTTAAATAAAAGAAGAGCCAGTCCATGATCATGGAATACATTTCAGCCTTAGCGCTGTTGTCATTTTTAGTGAGTAATCTTTGTCATGGAAGCTGCCCTGGCATTGTTGGATATTTAGCAGCATCCCTACTCTATACTTGAAAGTCCTCTCCCTTCTAGTTGTGACAACCAAAAATATCTTCAGACATTGCCAGATGTTTTCTGGAAGTGCAAAACCATCCTGGTTGTGAGAACTGATGGGTTGGAAACCTCAGAATTGCTGAGATGTCTACTCTCCCCAAATTAATCTCTACAGGGAAGGGCAAAAGTAGGTTTACAGTTGTTCATATGAAAAATAATGCAATAATTAATACAAGCATAAACTCTTTGTTTTGTGTACTCACAACTGCAAACCTACTTTTGCCCCACCCTTTACATTCCACGCAGTCTCTGTCGAAATGTCGAGTAGGTGTTTTTTTAGGTCCTGATCCTTATTGGAAACGTGAAAAACCTAAACAGTGTTATAAGTGAATTCCATCAAGGGACCCAATACTTTGTGATTTCAAAACTTCATAAAGCTACAGCAGTCAAGGCAACATACTGCATAAGTATGAATGTACAGGTTAAGGGAACAGAAGTGAGAATCCAGATGCTAAACCCTTGGTCAGTAATGTTTGACAGTGGTGCCAACACAATTTAAATGTTAAAGGATAATCTTTTCAATATATAATGCTAGGGTTCTTGGATATTTACGTGTAAAAGAGGGATTTAGATCCTTCCTTCATACCATACACTAAAATCGACTTGAAGTACTGTAAAATTCTGTTATTTGTTCAAGTATATGTTCTCTTCACTGGTAATATCTGAAAAAGTCAAAGATTAGCAGAAGCTGATTGGTTGGTTGTATAATCAGAGGAAAGAGAAATGATCTTAATAAATGATTGAATCAAGATAGGATACTCCAGGCCTCTGGACTTCCGGCCAAGATGGAGGTGTAGGTGGACACACTGTGCCTCCTTGCACAACCAAAATTAAGGACAACAAAGATTTAGAAACAAGAAAACACCCAGAACTGATAGAAAATTGAACTGTACGGAAGTCCAACAACCATTCCTCCAGACAAGTAAGAGGGGCGGAGTCGCAGCAGGAAAAAGTGGAGGTTGGAAGACCCCAGCACGCAGGCAGCTGCTGGAGAACCTGGGCCTGCAGGTGGCTAGCAGGACCCAGGCGTATAGGCGGGGTGGCAACAGGCAGATCCAGTGAGACCACACAAGGCGGCTGGCTAACCAGGCGGTCCCACATTCACTAGCAGATAATCCAGGTGAAGGGGAAGCTGCGGAATGGACTGGAATCCCAGAGAGAGCGGAGTAAGCGCCATTGTTCCCTCTCAGACCCCAGCCCCACATACAGCATCACAACCCAGTAACTGGGTTGCCCCGCCCTGGGGAACACCTAAGGCTCCACCCCTCATACGTAACAGCCGTGACCAGACACCCCCCTCCCCCCAAAACTGGCTCAAACAGGAGAACAGATCAAATCCCCAGAGCCAATTCATCTAAGCAACCAAGAGATAGCCAGCCTATCAGATGCACAGCAGTTCAAAGCCTTGGTGATCAGGATGCTCACAGAATTGGCTGATTTTGCTCACAAATTAGATGAACAAATGCAGGCTACAATAAGTGAAATGAGGGAAAATGCACAGGGAACCAATAGTGATGGGAGGAAAACTGGGAGTCAGATCAATGGAGTGTACCAGAAGGAAGAAAGAAACAACCAAACAGAAAAGAATGAAGAAACAAGAATTCCAAAAAATGAGGAGAGGCTTAGGAACCTCCAGGACATCTTTAAACATCCCAACATCCGAATTACAGGGGTACCAGAAGGGGAAGAGGAAGAGCAACAAGTGGAAAACTTATTTGAACAAATAATAAAAGAGAACTTCCCCAATCTGGCAAAGGATATAGACTTCCAGGAAGTCCAGGAAGCTCAGAGAGTCCCAAAGAAGTTGGACCCAAGGAGGAACACACCAAGGCACATCATAATTGCATTAGCCAAGTTTAAAATGAAGGAGAGAATGCTAGAAGCAGCAAGAGATAAGGGTGCAGTCACCTACAAAGGAGTTCCCATCAGACTGTCAGCTGATTTTTCAAAAGAGACCTTCCAGGCCAGAAGGGGCTGGAAAAAGGTATTCCAAGTCATGAAAATCAGGGACCTACATCCAAGATTGCTCTATCTAGCAAAGCTGTCATTTAGAATGGAAGGGAAGATAAAGTGCTTCTCAGATAAGGTCAAATTAAAGGAGTTCATCATCACCAAGACCTTATTATATGAAATGTTAAAGGGACTTATCTAAGAAAAAGAAGGTAAAAAATAGGACAGTAAAAAGACAGCAAACTCACAGATATTAATAACCACACCTAAAACAAAAGCAAACTAAGCAAACAGCTAGAAGAGGAGCAGAAACACAGAAATGGAGATCACATGGAGGGTTAGCAGCAGAGGAGTGGAAGGAGGAGAGAGGGGGAAAAGGTACAGAGAGTAAGTAGCGTAGGTGGTAGGCAGAAAATAGACAAGGGGAGGGCAAGAATAGTGTGGGAAATGTAGAAGCTAAAGAACTTACGACACATGGACATGAACTAAAGGGGGGGAATGTGGGTGGGAGGGGGTGTGCAGGGTGGAGGGGAATGATGGGGGAGAAATGGGACAACTGTAATAGCGTAATCAATAAAATATATATTTTTAAAAAAGATAGGATACTCCACTTTTCTTCTCTGAACTTGAGTATCTTTAGTGTCCCATGATACTTACATTTGTTGGTTAGTAAACCCTCTCTTTGGGGTTTATAGATACAGAAATAATCTTTTTATCTTTTTTAATATCATTCATCTAGAATATTAGCAGCTCATGATCAGGTGGGCTCAGCACTTACTGCATGAATCTTAGTCCAGTCATGCTCTCATTGCCCGCATACATCAGAGAGACACCTTGGCTTAGCAGCACCTTTCCAGATGTGTCTCGATTTCTTTCCTCCAGGCCTCTCTAATTTGTGAAGGAAACTATTGGAGATGAGAGCCTTAGTTTCTGTCAGCACAGTACTTTATAGTCGCGTGAGTACTGACCCATATACAAAAACAAAAGGAAAAGGACTGTTGACTTTTAGGAGGTTTGTATTAAGGACTGAGACAGAGAATTTTTCTCAGCTCACAGTTTAACTGGAAATTTTCATAAGCCAAAATTTCTGTCCCCTCACATTCTAGTTAGACGTTTTTATTGCCCCAGCCTTTTATACTTAAAAATTTTTATTAAAACATATTATCGGACCTGTAAGATTAAAGGCCTTAACCATTCTCTTTATATCTTCCACACATTTTTTTCTTCAGGTGTGAGTTTGCCATCTCTCAATGTCGTCATATAGTACATTGTAGTTGGGCATGTTTTCAATTTTGTCAACTCAGTTTCACTACAAATGCTGGAATCAGATGAGATTTTCCTCCATTTTATAGATGAAGTGTCTTTTCTAGGGTCACAGAAGTAATAGGAGAATTGTCACTGAGCTCTGTATACTATACAATCCACATATCATTTAGGCTAAACTACTTTGAAGATTGTGCTACCCAAGCAGAAAGTGGTAAGTTCTTGATCAGTATTTTGGCACTACTGCAAAAAGCAGTCGCGGGTGTTAAGTTCTCTCTCCTGAGAACTAGAAGAAATAAGGTAATGCCCCCAAGTGTTTTCCCAAGTCTGTAAATCCTCAGTATCACCAGAGAACTTCTGTTTTTCTTATAGGTGATCATCGTCTGGCCCTTCTTTTATCCCAGCTCGTGGGTAGCCAGTCTGTCCGGGAGCTGCTTACCATGCAGCTGGTGGATTGGCATCAGCTCCAGGCTGACTGCTTCATCCAGGATGAGAGATTGCGCATCTTTGCCCTGTTGGCTGGAAAACCGGTATTTTCTTCTTATAAACTCACATAAATTTTCTCATAAATTCAAGATTGCTTGAGGTTAAGGTAAAGAGCTATGTTTGTAAATTGTACATTTATATGTTTAACTAAGCAGCTATTTTTTGTTGGAAATATATAATGGAAACTTATAAAGTTACAACATGTACACTGTAAAAAAACAAACAACTATTTATATAGAAATAAAAATGTTAAAATTTACTATATCATATCATACTGATAAACAACAAAGAATTTGTCTTTATAGCAACATACATGTGTACATGTTTATATGTGTATATATTTAGATAAAATCAATTATATGTATCAGTCTGCACCTTTTGTTTTACTCACTGTATATGGATATTTTTTTATGTTGGGCAAACTCATTCTTTTTAATGGCCCTTCTATTTTATTTTATGGATGATATACTCTAATTATTTTAAGCCAGTTCTCTATTACTGCCTGCCTGTCTGATTGCCACCCTAAAGTCAATTTCCAAAAATGAAAAGGCTGGTAAGAATTTATTCACATCTTTAAGTTTTGTAAGTTGGCAACTGTGTGCAGTGTGAAGACCTTAGTGATTCACAGTGGTTCTCATTTCTTCTTAGAGCAGTAGCTGCCTGTATCCACCCCATCACCTCGGGACTGTGTATGTTACCTCTGGGTTGTTAACACTGCTATACCTAGGTCATTTAAAGTGTTACTTGAATAAGTGAGTAACTCACAGACCTGGAAAGAAACAAGGTAATGTATAATTTGTAGCTGTGATGGTGCTTTTGTCTCCTGCAGGTGTGGCAGCTCTCAGAGCAGAAGCAAGTTAATGTGTGCTCCCAGTTGGATTGGAAACGCTCGCTGGCTGTCCACCTTTGGTATTTGCTTCCACCAACAGCCTCCATTTCCAGAGCACTCAGCGTGTATGAAGAAGCATTTCAGGTATGTGTGTCCAGGCAAACCAGGCAACCATCCTGGTAGTTCTGTTTCTGCCAGAGAACAAGCCATCACGTCACATTTCATAATACTTTTTCCAAAGTACTTTTTTTGAAAGTATCATAAAATTGAAACAAACCCAGGAAATCTGATGGGAAACTTTTTCCTTTTCTCCTGTCTCTGGATAGGGCTATCCTTAAACTTCTCCAAGTGTCTGCTTCTGTTTTACTTAATATGATGTGTTTCCGCAACTGACTTTTTTTCTCCACCAAATCAGCAGGGTTTTCTTCATTCCTAATGCTGTCTTATTTGGCGGGGAATTCCCTGAGATACTGCCTGGCCTCAGGTGTGCTATAGCCTCAAGTTAGGTCCCAGCTTTACTTCTAAATGTTACATCTCATAATACTTGTTAGTGTTGAGGTTAAAGTGTTACTGCTGTTTTTAATATAGTCATTTCTTCTGTTCTTACTCTCCATTTGTATTATCTTTGAATAGTACTTTTTAGTAAAAAGAGAGAACACTAACGAAACTGAGTGTGATAAGAATTGCGGCAAGAAAAGTGGTGCAACTAGTGAGAGTTCCCTAACGTCTTTGCCAGTCTCTTCAAGACAAGTGGACTGTGTCACTGATCTAAATAAATTGAAAACCTGACACATCCATTAGAAGGTGTCACATCATTCTTACCACACGTCTTGAGTAATTGAGACATGATAGCATCTGTGAGACATACTAGCAGCTGATGTATTGTTTTATCAAATTCTTACTTTCAGAATACCTCTGAGGGTGACCGGTATGCCTGCCCTCCACTTCCTTCATACCTGGAAGGCTCTGGCTCTGTGGTAGAGGAGGAACAAGACTCACGGAGACGGCTTCAAGATGTCTGCTTTCACCTTCTAAAACTCTACAGTGACAGGTAAATCAGAGCTGTACGGTATAGACACTTGAGGGCTCCATGAGCTCTTGGGAGTCCTTTCCCTTTCATACCTGGCTAAATTGCCACTAGTCTGTGTAAATTACCAAAATATAACTGATAGTAGTTGAGAATAAAGAGCACTAGAACTAGACTTAGAAATCTAAAATTTATTTTAATCAACTTGAATGAAATACAGTGTGCATGTACTAAAGTGTGTGGTTTGAAGATTTTAAGATAATTGTCATCACAATCAATTTACATTACCCCTAAAGACGTCCCTCATGCCCCTTTGCAATCAGTCACCACCCAACTACTGACTAACTTATCGTTACTGTAAGTTAGTTTTGCTATTCTTGAATTTTATATAATTGGGATCATTCTGTATGTTATCTGTTGTGCCAGACTTTCACTCAGCAAAATGATTTTGAGTTGAGATTCATTTATGTTTATAAGAGTATCAAAAGTTTTTTATTGCATAATTTATTTATTTGTTGATGGATAGCGGTTTTCTTTTGGGGGGCTCTTATGAATGAAGTTTCTATAAACATTTGTATCTAAAAGTGCTTATATCATTTTACATTCCCACCAAGATCTCTGATTGCTCCATATTCCTTCAGATTTTGGTATTGTCATTTTTTAAAATTTATCATTGTTAGTGGGCATATAATGATATATATAGTAGTTCATGTATGCGTTTTAATAAGAAATGAGTGGTTTATTTATTCTGCAGTAATATATCTAATCAATTAATTAAAACTATCTCAGAACTGTCTTTTTATATTTTATGCTTTATTAGAAACACTGAGGGGTTGTTCGCCAGTTAAAACTAATAGTTCACATCTCATTTCCATTCTTCAAATACTTTATTTTAAATATAGGGTTTTTGCCCTGGCTGGTGTAGTTCAGTGGATTGAGTGCTGGCCTGCGAACCAAATGGTTGACTGGTTTGATTCCCAATCAGGGCACATGCCTGGGTTGTGGGCCAGGTCCCCAGTTGGGGGCACACAAGAGGCAACCACACATTGATGTTTCTCTCCCTCTCCTTCTCCTTCCCTTCTCCCCCTCTAAAAATAAATAAATAAATAAAATCTTTTATATATATATATATATAGGTTATTTAACTATATTAATTGTAGAATAATAGTCTTTTATGGTGGTAAAATATAGATAACTAAAATTGTGTTTTAATTTGCATTTTCCTAATGCCCCTAATTATTGAACATTTTTTCATGTGCTTATTTACCATCTATAAATGTTCTTCGTTATAAATGTGTTTTTGCAATTCTTTTAATATAGGTGCTTGATTTTTTACTTTTTACAAAGAAAATTAAGGAGCAGAAGTTTTATAAAGTCTGATTTGTTAAAGTTCTAAAACAGTAAAGTCAATTTTTAAAACATATATATAGGGCTGTCGAGGTTCTGTTTATTCTTGAGTCACTTTTGATTATTTGTTTCTTCTAAGGAATTTGTCTAATTCACAAAAGTCACCAAATTTATTGGCATAAAATTATTCATAACGTTTCTTTATTATCCTTAGGATCTGTAAATCTGCTTCTTCCTTTCCTGATATTAGGAATTTATGTCTTTTCTCTTTTTCTTCTTGATTAGTCTATTTGCAGGCTTTGGTTTCACTGTTTAGCTCTGTTATTCATCTAGTTTGAAATGGATCGTAAACCTAAATGTCAAACTTAAAAGAATAACTTTTTGGGAGAAAACAAAGTAGAAAGTGTTTGCAAATGTTGGTTAGGCAAAGATTTCTCAGACACCAAACACAATCCATAAAATAAAAAAAGATTGGTAAATTGGACTTCAACAAAATTAAAAATTATTGCATATTGAAAACTTGTTAAGAGAATGAAAAGACGGATTGGGAGAACATATTTGCAATTCATATATCTGGTAAAGAACTTGTATCCAAAACATAATAAAGAACTTTCAGAACTCAATAATAAGAAAGCAAACAATGCATCTTTTAAAAAATAAGCAGATTCTTTACCAGAGACCTGGATGTCAAGCCATGGAAAGATGTTCAGCATCAGTAGAAGACAGGGACATGCACACCACTACCCACCTTAGGATGGCTGAAAATCAAAGAAACCTGTTGTACTAGTTGTCATCATGGATGTGGAGCAGTTGGAATTCTCACACACTGTTAGTGAAAAATGTAAAATAATAGTAGCACTTCAGGAAACAGGTAGCTTAAAAAGTTAAACATATACCTACATACATATGGTCCAGTTATTCACCTCCTAGGTATTTATGCAAGAGGAATGAAAGCATATGCCAAATGTTGGTAGCAGCGTTATTTGTATTGGTCCAAAACTGGAAACAACCCAAATTTCCATCCACAGGTGAATGAATAAACAAATTGTGGTACATCCAGCCAATGGAATACTGCTCAGCAATAAAAAGGAATGAACTGTTGATCATACAACAGCATAGTTAATCACAAAATAATTTTATTATTTAGTTTTAAAAGAGGAGAGACAAAAAAGAATACGTAAAAAAAGGTAACTACTGTTGATTCCAATTTTCATAAGAGTCTGGAAATTGTAAACTAATCTATAATGGCAGAAAGGAGATCAGTGGCTGCCTGAGAAGAGTCGTTATAGGGAGGTGCGGAAGAGAGGGACTGCAGAGGGGCAAAAGATCAGTGTTGGAGGTGATGTGTGTGTGTTCTCTTGACCTTGGCAGTAGTTTCACGGGTACATAGATACATTAAAACTTACGGAAATTGTTCTAAATATGTGTAATATGTAATCTAAATATGTTGTATGTCAGTTTTTTTAATGTCAAAAAAAAGAAGAAGATAAAAGGGATATCTCAAGGTGCCAGAAATAAAGAAACCAAAGCCAAAATGAGAGCGTAAGCCTTATTCTCATGAAAGGTAGAATTGCAATTTAAATTTTTTAAAATTTAGAATTTAGTTACTTTTTCACATGAGCCTTGTTGCGTGTTATAGGAGCCACATGTGGCTGTTGACTATCATATGAGTCAAGGCAGGTTCTGGAACATTTCCATCATTGCGCAAAGTTCAGTTTGATAGCAGTGGTCAAGAAAACTCTACTCATTCAAGGAAGTATAAGGAAGTTATAAAATGTGGGATCTTAGATGAGAGCGAAAAGTTATTGGTTGGTAATCTAAGCTCCAGATCTTTAAAACTTAAACATGTGGAATCTTAGTTTATACAGTTCTCAAAGATCTGAAAATTCCAAGCTAGGAACTTAACACATGAACTGGTCCTCCAGCAAAAGAAAAAATTTCTGTGTAGGGACACTTTCAAAACCCAGGGTACCTGGATTTCTGTATAAACAATTACCCACTGTTGCCCTGGACATGTAACTCAGGTGGTTAGAGCGTTGTCCCAATATACCAAGGTTGCAGGTTCAATCCTTGGTGGGGCACATACAAGAAGCAACCAATGAATATGTAAATAAGTGGAACAACAAATCAATGTCTCTATCTCTCTCTCTCTCCCCCCACCCCCAACTTCTCTCTAAAATCAATGGGGGGGGAATATAATACCCACTGTAGACAAAAATCAAAGGTAAAAATGACAAACTATATAGACTATAGCTTCTTAGTCATGAAGACTAGTTAGCTGTTCAGACAAACAGAATTAGCACTCTAAGAGTTTCAGGTAGAACAGTCTGAAAAATACTAAGGTACTGGTATGTGTTTTTTAATGGTTAAGAAAAGTAATCGACTCTGTGATGAATGAATGGAAGAGTGAGAGCTATGGAGACTCCCTGGGTGAAGATGGTAAAATATGTAAACCAAACAAATACCAGCAAACCTGTTAGATCACAGCCACGGAAGAGAAGGTTTCTTGTTTTTTGTTTTGTTTTGTTTTGTTTTTTTTTTTTGTATGATCTGTAGTCTGGCTGAACCTAGAAGTAGGTTGATAACAGCAGTCTCAGAGGGAGACTTGGAGGCATAAATGCCTGTGCTCCCAGGTGGCTGCCTTTATTGTCTTCTAGTCAAAGCTAACTGGCATTCAGTGCAGGTGGTCTGCTTGCTGGATATGGTAACTCTCAGCCATTCTCCTTTTCAGACATTATGATCTTAATCAGCTGCTGGAACCTCGAAGCGTAACAGCAGATCCGTTGGACTACCGTCTAAGCTGGCACCTGTGGGAGATGCTGAGAGCTCTTAACTATACTCATCTCTCAAAGCAGTGTGAGGGTGTGCTGCAGGCCAGTTACGCTGGCCAGCTGGAAAGCGAAGGGCTCTGGGAGTGGGCCATCTTTGTCCTCCTGCACATAGAAAACTCAAGGTGAGTGAGAAGCCATCAAACCCACTGGGTTTATTTTACACTGCAGGGGAGAGCCAAAGGAATCAATCTCTCAGGGTCAAATTCAGCAAGTGTTTAGAATGTTTTGGGTCCAACCTTGTGATAAACCTTAAGACAGTTCAACCCACAGCCCGGAGTGTCTGTATATTCATGTGAACAAGTTAGAAATGAAACTGCCTTTGTTTGAGTACAGATTTTACTGTTGACAGATTGTACTGTTTACTACTCTCAGTAGTCTGAGAAGGGTGAAGAGATCTCTGGGAACTACAGAGAATCTCTGGAAAGATTCAGAGAACCTGTAGAAATTGGAATATGAAATGATTAAGTGGAAAGAAAAGGATATGCCCAGTTGGGGAAACCCCATTAACTTCGGCACAGATTCACTTGAGTGGCGTGGTTAGAATTACAGCAGTACCCTCTTTATCACCAGTTTTACTTTCCATGGTCTCAGTTAACTTGCAGTCAGCCACAGTACAAAAATATTAAGTGGAAAATTCCAGAAATAAACAATTCATAAGTTTGAAATTGCGCGTCATTCTGATGAGCATGATAAAGACTTGCACTGTCTGGCTGCCTGTGCTGCCCACCACCTGTTAGTCCCTTAGCAGCTGTCTCAGTTATTGGACCGACTGTCGGCAGCCGCACAGTGCTCGTGTCCCAGTAACCTTTATTTTACTTAATAATGGCCCTGAAGCATGAGAGTGGTGATGAACGTAATTTGGTATGCCAAAGAGAAGCCATAAAGTGCTTCTTTTAAGTGAAAAGGTGGGTACAGTACAAAAAGATATTTTGAGAAAGGGTGAGACCACATTCACATAACTTATTATAGTATAATTCTTCACTTTTGTAATTAGTTATTTTGTTAATCTTTTACTATGCCTAGTTTATAAATTAAACTTTATCATAGGTATGTATGTACAGGAAAAAACTGTATATACAAGGGTTCAGTACTATGCACCATTGCTACCATCCACTGGGGGCCTTGGAACACCCCCCCCTCAGATAAGGGGGAGTACTGTATGCAAAAATAGTGTTACCTGAGGTGCCTCAGTGGATCCATGAGGTGATGCAGTGGGCTGAGAGGAGGGAGGGAGGGCCCCTAACTCCTTTAGTGCTCGTAATGAACCTAGGAGATAGACACTCTTACTTATTTTTCAGATGAGCAACCCAAGATGCAGTGAGACTAAATAACTTCTGCTCAAAGTCACATATACAGTAAATGGCAGAGGGAGGCTTCCAACTCAAAACCCCAGAGTCTGTGCTCTTAATCGCTGTGCCGTGCTGTCTGAAATGTTGTATGGCGTGGAAAGAAGTTTGTTTTGTTGTCAGGCTTCCCTAAATTCTGGATCCACCATGTACTCACTTTGACTTGGGGTAAAGCTTACATTTGACTTTGAGTAAAGATATTCTCCAAGCCTTGATTTTGTAATCTGTAAAATCATAGTATTGACCCCTATTGAGGGTGATCAAGGAGATTAAAGAAGTAAAAGTATAATGCATCTAGTACAGCCTTCCCTTTAAGGAATTTTCCTTTTCCCTTACCAGAAGCAAAATGACCCCGGACTTTCCCTGTGAGTTAATTTAAACATACAGGGAGTTTCACGTGGTAAAAGGCAGGCTGATTAGCTGACTGGTGAGTCAGAGTGGGCTGCGGGGAAACAGCTTGTTTCCCAGGGGTGGCCGGGGGGCAGGCAGTTGTGAGATTGGAAGCTCTTGAAAAGCCTAGGAGTTCATAAAAGAATCTAAGAATAATTCAGGGCTGAAATTTAAATGGCTAATCTTTTTGGCAAAGCAGAAAAAGGACTTTCTTCCTTAAGGGACCTTGAGAGGAGAAAAGAGTGAATTTAGCCTAAATCTCGAAGTTGGAAAAAAAATGAATTAAGAAGGCTGATGGCTTTGAAGGAAAAAATGAGGATGTGGAAGAGATCTCCAGTTACTTTGCTTACTTGTACTGAGACCATGCGGGAGACAGAGAAGGGAGAGGGTTAGAGCTCAATTGCAGAGGACGACTGCTTTGTGGAGTGTAGAATTCCCTATCCCAGTCCTGGATCTCCTATTACTAGAAAGGAAATAAAGGAGAGATCTTAGCTAGGGAAAGCCTTTTCTGGGCATAGCAACCTTCCCTATAGTATTAGTTTTCAGACCTATTTCTTCCTATAGCATGCGTGAGAAGGCTGTTCGAGAGCTGCTTACCCGGCATTGCCAACTGTTGGAGACCCCTGAATCTTGGGCTAAGGAAACTTTCCTCACCCAGAAGCTTTGTGTGCCTGCTGAGTGGATTCATGAAGCCAAAGCAGTGCGAGCACACATGGAATCCAACAGGCACTTGGAGGCCCTCTATTTATTTAAAGCTGGTCACTGGAACCACTGCCACAAACTCGTCATCCGGCACTTAGCTTCTGGTGAGTGCATCATTCTAAGGCCTGTGTATCCTAGGATCACCCAGATTCTTCCAACCTCCATACTCCATGACAAGTCAGGCCAGAGGTGATGCGCAGTATGGGACGCGGCAGACATGAACCAGATCACACCTTGTGAAATCTCTCTGTGCAGGCAAGGCTTGGCCAGAAGGGGGAGCTAGAGAGGCAGGAGCAGATGGCCGTATTGTTATGTTATCACCAGGAGTATTCCTGATGTGTGCTAATTATGTTAAGCTTTGTTTACTTAGGGAATTTTATTCAGCAACATCAAAAATATCTATTTGGGGAACTGAAGCCAGATATTCTTCGCATTATTTTTAGTGAATTTCAAAATATCTACTTGAAATTTTCAAGTCTGACCCCAAATTATTTCCCCTTCTTTCATGCCTTGGATTTCTGCCATCTCCTTCCTCTGGGCACTTTTGGGAACCATATACTTGTGCGAACATAGTGCTCAATATTTTGTTCTTCAGATGCCATCATTAATGAGAACTATGACTACCTGAAGGGGTTCTTGGAAGACCTGGCACCTCCAGAACGCAGCGGCCTAATTCAGGACTGGGAAACATCTGGCCTTGTTTACCTGGACTATATTCGGGTCCTTGAAATGATCCACCATATTCAACAGGTATTTGAGTTTCTTAAACCACTGGCTGGTTTCCCT
The DNA here is from genome assembly GCA_004027475.1 of Anoura caudifer. Taxonomy (NCBI): domain Eukaryota; kingdom Metazoa; phylum Chordata; class Mammalia; order Chiroptera; family Phyllostomidae; genus Anoura; species Anoura caudifer. Next base: position 81,444 of record PVKU01005787.1, read on the forward strand.
TTTCCCTGGCCCTTAAAGAGACCGCAGAAGGCCTGAGCAACGACTTGAAAAACTCATTGGCACTAGAGGTACGGAGACAGCACTGTCAGTGCGGGAGGGACATTTTGATGAGGCTGGTTTGATGTGGCCATTTTGACTTGACAGCCGTATCAAAATTTAAAAAATTTTTTGTGTTTATTACTAAATAGTATGTACAATAGACATTCTTGCAGTTTGTCCGTAGTCAGTTTCCTATTCTTGTCCAGCCTTGGTTTCAGTGAGAAATTACTGAGACACGATAAGGTCAGAGATTTGGTGAGGATGATTATTTCACACATCATTTGGTATGTTTTAAAATTGCAAGTATTACTGCATTTTTAGTCTTCATTAAAATGTCTTGGGGGTAGATTTCCATTCTTTACAGCACAAAACCAAACTCATAAAGGTGTTCCAGCCCCTGTAAAGACTTATACCTGTTTTTTCACTCCTGCCTTAACTCCTGCCACTCTTAACCCCCACTCAAGCCTTACCAGCCTGGCCCACTCACACTAAATTACTTGTGTTTCCAGCACACCTTATTTATTCCACCCTTCAACTCCACAGTCATACTTATCCTTTATGACCACAGACCCTTTGAATTCTAAGGACCCCTGGTTATAATCCCCTGCTATATAAAACCTCTCCAGTTTTATCTTCTACTCTCCTCTTTACTTTGAATTTCACCCCAGAAGTTCCTTCATATTCCCACCTTGGATGGGGTTTAGCTATACTCTTTGCGTAGAAAGCTTGACTTTCCTCTTGTCGTTCAGGTCTCCACTTAGATACAGCCTTCCTCAAGGAAGCCTTCCTACCCCCCAGCAGTCTCCCAGCTTCTGTCTGTCACATCACCCTGTATGAATATCTGTGTGGCTCGTTTCTTCGGGGGTTATTATTATCTGGTATTACTTATTTTCAAGTTTTATGAGAGGAAAGACCATGTCTTATCTTGTTTACCATTTTTGAAAGTCAAGTTAAAGACTGGATTCCAGTGGATGAAAAGGAAAGTACTTGTATAGACATTAACTGGTAGATTCTGCAAAGCCTCCCAAAAGTAGGCTCAATGAGAGATGCTTCTTGGAAGGGTTAAGTTAGTCATTTGGAGGAGGAGGAAGAGATGGGAGACCTAGTAGGTAGATGGTTTAATGTCAGAGTTGGAGAGCAGGGGGCTAACCAAAAATCATATTTATGGAACAAGTAAGGATAAGATGCTGCTGGAAAATATTCAGAATGTAAATAATGAATGAAAATACACATTTTCTTTTTAGAAAGACTACTCTGTCTACAGTATGATAGGAAAAAGGACATAGAGGGTATGACACTGAGGATTGTGATCAAGCTCTTAAGATATTTCAAGTGAGAAATAATGGTAACCTGAGCTAGGGCAATGGCCCTGGCAAAGGGAATGGAAGAGTGGAATGTTAGGCTAGAGATAAAGACTGAGGAGTCATCAGCACATTGATTGTAATTGGAGCCAGAGGAGTGGATCACAACACATAGAATGAGGCTAGACAGAGAAAAAAGGGCTGCAAACTTGGAGGCAGGAGACCTAAATTAAATGCTAGTTTGGGTTTTACTTCTTACCAACTGTGCTCTTTAAAAAATTACACCATTCTTCTGAACCCAGATTTATCTAGATTTTTTTAAAAATCTTCACACAAGGACATGCTTATTGATTTTAGAGAGAGGGGAAGGGAGGGATAGACAGGGGGAGAGAAATATCAATGTGTGGCCTCTTGTATGTACCACAACCCAGGACTGAACCCACAACCTAGGTAGTGCTCCGACCAGGAATCAAACTGCGACCTTTCGGTTGATGGAGCAAGCTCCAACCTACTGAGCCACACCAGCCAGGGCTATCTAGGTTTTTGGTGTCATGTTAGAGCTTACTAGTAACATGGCGATCTCAAGACTTGCCTAACCCAAGGTTCTGTACCCTCTATTACTGTCGTGTTGTGTATTACTGCTAACACCACGCCCTGCTCACAGCAGGTAGGCAGGGTGGGGATGACATGGCACTGCCAGCCAGCTTCTGGGTTTCCCTTCCCTCATCTCACCGTTGTTTCAGAGTTCTGCGTGGATATGGATAAGATCGTGGTGAGCGAGCTCCTCTTGGCCTAATTGGTTTTGCTGCTTTTCTGTAGGTGGAGTGCTCAGGTTATGAGCTGGAGCAGTTACAAACCAAAGTGACCTCACTGTGCAACCGGGTAGAGCAGATCCATTGTTATAATGCCAAGGATCGCCTGGCTCAGTCAGGTAAGCCTCTCCCTGCATTCTGCCTGTTTGCTTCTTGTCTTTATGATTATGACATACACATACCCTGCACCCCCACACACACACACCCTCGCTCTGGTGCCCGCTCTTCCCACTTTCCATCCTTGGTGTTCACTCTACTTTTTCTCTGCAGACATGGCCAAACGTGTAGCCAACCTGTTGCGGGTGGTACTGAGCCTTCAGCATGCCCCTGATGCAACCTCTGACTCAACACCAGATCCTCAGCAAGTCCCTTTGCGCCTGTTGGCTCCCCACATTGGCCGGCTCCCCATGCCTGAGGACTATGCCTTGGAGGAACTGCGCAGCCTCACACAGTCCTACCTTCGAGAACTGACTCTTCAAGAACTGACTGTTGGGAGCCAGTGAGTGCCAGGCTCCTCCCACCACACGCACATGGTCATTCACACTCGCCACACAGAGGTCTCCTGCATTGAGTTGATCAGCACTGTTAGCCGTTCTCTGGGTTGACTGTGGAATCCACCCTCCCATCCTGCCGCCCCAAGGAGCGTCCTGCAGTTGTTCAGGGCTTCCTTAATACAGAACATAGCATAAGGGCTTTTGGAATCCCAAAAAGAAGCCAAGTCTCTTTTTACCATCCTCAAGATCTTTTTTAAAATGGTCAACCAAGCGCCTTTGCTAGAATCCCCTTGAACCAGGGAATCCTTTTCTACCCTTGGCCATTCTGGATCTTGTGACCCTCCATGCCAGTCTACTGTCCTAACGCTACCCCAGCCCTTTGATGCTAGGACTCTTTAGGAGTGGGGCAGATGATGGGGCAGATGTATTGATCTAAGGCCATACTTTCATAACAGATGAACTGTTTACAGAAGGAAGGAGAATCTGTCTCTTAAGTAGGTTGATGAGTTAACCCTAAGTCAAAGAGTCAAAAGAAGGTTGGATTGAGTTAGGAAGCAGAGCAGAGTCTTTCTGACTGTTTAGGGGAGAAGTGAATGCGTGCCGTGGAGCAGTGGATCCTCAAGGCTTGTTTGTTCCTGCCTTGAATGTGCTCTGAACGCAGAACTTTCCCCACCACCATGTGCAGGAGCCCTTGGTCACAGATCCATGTCTCTGGGGAGCTCCTGGAACTCAGTGTGGTCCCTGGTTTTCAGTCATCTTGCTAGGCCCCCTGTCTGGATTTGCCTGCGAGTTTGGATAAAAGAGAATACTGTACACTAACAAATTCTAGCCCAAAGCATTTTCCACCCTCCATCTACAGTCCCAGAACGTAAAGCCATCGCTGAGCCAGGCTTCGGGGGCAGGCAGGGGCCCTTCGCAGCACTGCTGACAACTATGGGGAGCCCCAGGTAACGGCTTGGGGAAGGCAACATGGCTGCTCCTGGGGTTTTATGCATGAAGATTATGTAAAGGTTTTTATTAAAATATATATATATGAATAAATGATCTAGATTATTTTCCTCTTTTTCTGAAGCTACTTTCTTAAAAAAATAAATAAAATGAAATGTTTATAGCATTCATGGTATTGGCTTTTTCCCTTTGTGTTTTTGAGACTTCTGGCCCCAAGGAGCTTTATGGGAGCCTTGCTGCATTTGCAGTCTAAAGGGAGACTGGCCATATGATAGAGAACAGTTTGGTACTGAACTAGGATACAGACTAGGTCAAAGACTAGATTTATTAGGGCAAGTTTAGGGGCATGGGGGTGAGACTTTTTAATAGTCCTGACTGCTGTACGTACATTTATATGCTTGGATTCCCAGTGGGGGGTAGGGGTGGGGTCTCAGATTGCCCAGTGTCATATACCTAACTTTCAAAGCTTCCTTGCTCTTCTCCTGGGAGTGGAGGGCGGTGTCGTTTTCAAACCTTGGGTCACACTTCACCTTTCTTATTCTCAGTTTTCATTGTGTAAGTGGGAATGATGATCTCTGATGTTGCTTCTTCACAGGGCTGTTTTGAGAGAGATCAGATGAGACATGAATATGGTTTAAGTATTTTTGGTTTGATTTAGTTTGGTTGTGTGAATGCAAAATAGTAGAGCAAAATGATAGAACAATTACAAACATTTACACACCTAATGACATACTAGCAAATACATTAGTCAAAAAAGGACAGGACTGAAGAAAGAAATAGCTCTACAATAATAGTTGAAGACAGTAATACCCCACTCAGTAATCGATAGAACAACCAAACAGAAGGTAAATGAGGAAATAGAGAACAATAAACTATTACAGACCTATACAGAATATCCTCCAACACCATACAGTTTTTTCAAATGCACATGGGACATTCTCCAGGTTACCCACATGTTAGGCCACAAATGAAGTCTCAATAGATTTTAAAGAGGTAATTATACAAAGCATCATCTCTGACCACAACTGGATAAAGTGAAATCAACAGAAATAAAACTGGAAAATGCATATGATTTATAGAAATTAACATAACCAATGAAACAAGACAAAATCACAAGGGAAATAATTCATAAATGATGAACAAAAGCAACATGCCAAAATGTGTGGAACACAAAGTGGTATTAAGGGAGAAATTTAGAGCTATGAGTGCTTATGTTGAAAAACAAGCCCTGGCTGGGTAGCTCAGTTGGCTGGAGCATCATCCCAATGTGCCAAGGTTGCAGGTTCAATCCCTGGGCAGGGCACGTACAGGAATCAACTAATGAAAGCATAAATAAGTGGAACCACAAATTGATAATTTCTCTTTCAAATCAATAAATAAAATTATTTTTTAAAAGAATGAGCTCAAATCCACAACTTAACTACAACTTCAGGGAATTAGAAAAAGAACAAACTAAACCTGGAGCTAGCAGAAGGTAGAAAATGATAAAGATTAGAACAGAGATACATGAAAGAGAAGAGAAAACCAATTGGGAAAGTTAATGAAGCCAAAGTTTGGTCCTTTGAAAAGATCAATAAAATTGGCAAACCTTTGGCTAGATGAACTAAAAGACTCATTTCTGAAATCAGAAAGTGGGGAATTTTCTATTGATAATGCAGGAATAAAAAGGATTTTAAGCCCTGGCCGGTGTGGCTCAGTTGGTTGGAGTGCCATCCAGTAACCAGAAGGTTGCAGGTTTGATTCCCAATCAGACTCATACCTAGGTTGTGGCTGAATCCCCAGTTCGGGCATGTATGGGAGGCAACCACATCGTGCTTCTCTTTTGCTTTGATGTTTCCCTCTCTCCTTAGGAGCAATGAAAAATGCCCTTGTGTGAAGAAAAAATAATTATTATTTTTTATTTTAAAGTATATTTTATTGATTATGCTATTACAGTTGTGCCAATTTGCCCCCTTTGCCTCCCTCCACCAGGTACTCCCATTCCCTCCAGTGATCCACCCCCTTTAGTTCATGTCCATGGTTGTGCATGTACATTCTTTGGCTTCTCCATTGCCTACACTGTTCTTAAGATAGACAAGTACCCTGTCTATTCTGTACCTACCTAATTGTGCTTCTAAATCCCTATGCTTTTTCCCCCATTCTTCCCCTTCTCCCTCCCAACTGATAACCCTCCAAATGATCTCCATATCTGTGATTCTATTCCTGTTGTAGTTTGGTTTTGTTTTTTAGATTCAGTTTTTGATAGTTGTGATCTTCTTTTCATAGTTTTTGATCTTTTTCTTTAAGTCCCTTTAACATTTCATATAATAAGGGCTTGGTGATGATGAATTCCTTTAGCTTTACCTTGTCTGGGAAGCACTTTCTCTGTCCTTCAATTCTAAATGGTATCTTTGCTGGACAGAATGATCTTGGTTGTCTGTCCCTGCTTTTCATCACTTTGAATACTTCTTGCCAGTCCCCTCTTGCCTCCATGAGAAATGGCTTTCTTTTGAGAAACCAGCTGATAGTCTTATGGGAACTCCTTTGTGGGTAACTCTTTGCCTTTCTGCTGCTGCTTCTAAGATTTTCTCTTTATCTTTAAACTTTGGCATTTTAATTTTGATGTGTCGTGCAGTGGGCCTCTTTGCATCCATCTTGTTTGGGACTCTGTGCTTCCTAGACTTGCATGTTTATTTCCTTTGCTAAATTAGGGAAATTTTCTTTCATTATATTTTCAAATAAATTTTTAGTTTCTTGCTCTGCCTCTTCTTCTAGCATTCCTGTGATTCAGATGTTGGCCCTTTTGGAGATGTCCCAGAGTCGTCTTAAACTCTCCTTGTGTTTTTGAATTCTTGTTTCTTCATTTTGTTCTGGTTGAATGTTTATTTCTTTCTTACATTCCGAATCATTGATTTGAATCCTAGCTTCCTTCCCTTCACTATTGGTTTCCTGTGGATTTTTCTTTATTTCCCTTAGTAGAGCCTTCATTTCTTCCTTATGCTTTTGCCATATTCAGTAAGATCTTTGAGCAATCTGACTACCAGTGTTTAGAACTCAGTGTCTGACAGGTTGACTATCCGCATCACTTAGTTCTTTTTCTGGAGTTCTGTTCTGTTCCTTCATTTGGGCCATATTTCTTTGTCTCCTGATTTCGGAAGCCTCCCTGTGTCTGTATACTAGGTAGAGCTACTTTGAATTTTAGCACACGTGGTGAGTTGTATCAGGAGGAGCCTTGGGTATTCGCCAGGGTGGGGGCAACCATGGCTTCATGTGGCAGGGGAAGGGGTCGAAGAGGGAACAATACTGCTGCTGGCTGACTTCTGGGGGCTTGCCTGGCCCTCACCCCATTTCCAGGCACTTCACCCACTTCCCGTATGCAACTGGTACCCCTCCAGCTGCTGTCCTGGTTGTGGTTACCAGGGTGGGTGAGTTTGCGTACATTCTGGTATCCTGAGAAACTAGCATTTCTTCTGCTGTCACAACCCCCACTGGGTTTATAGCCAGAAGTTATGAGACTTTATTTTTTCTGGTGCTTGGAGTCCTGGGCTGCACGGTCTGGCCAGGGGATGGGCTCGCTTACCCACATGACTTTTTGATAGAAAGTCTTTGATTTTTATCCACCCCACATGAATGTGGGGCTGCCTGTTCTGGCCACCTCCACCTTGCCACCTCTCCACAGCCCCACACTGAGTCTTCTCCTCCCCGAATCTCCATCTCCACCCCTCCTACTTGTCTAGTTGAATATACCTTCTCTAAATCCTTGGTTGTTGGACTTCTATACAGTTCTCGCTGTTTTTCTGGGTGATTTTCTGGTAGTTCTGGGCATTTTTTGTTTTTAAGTTAGTTTTGTTCTTTATGGTTATGCAGTGAGGTGAGTTGTGTCTACCTATGCCTTCATCTTGACTGGACTTGTAATAATTTTAAAAGAATTATGAGAGAATACTATACACTAACAAACTAGATCACTTAGATGAAAAAGAGCCCTGGCTAGCGTGCCTCAGTGGATGGAGTGCTGACCTGCAAACGGAAAGGTCACTGGTTTGGTTCCTGGTCAGGGCACGTGTCTGGGTTGCAGGCCAGTCTCTAGTTGGGGGCATTGGAGAGACAACCAATGGATGTGTCTCTCACACTTTGATGTTTTCTCCCTTTCTCCCTCCCTTCTCCTCTCTCTAAAAGTAAATAAATAAAATTTTAAAAAGAAACAACTCCTAGAACGCAACACCTACCATGACTACATCTTGCAGAAACAGAAAGTCTGAATAGACCTATAACTAGTACGGATATTGAATCAGTAGTAAAAACTCTGATAAAAGCCCAGGACCTAATGGCTTCACTGGTGAATTCTACCAAAATTTAAAGAACTAATACTAATTCTCAAACTTTTCTGGAAAAGTTGAAGAGGTATTCTGTGTGGCCAGCATAACCCTGATATCAAAGCCATACTGGAAAAAAAAAAAAAAAACCTACAGACTAGTATCTTTTATAAATATTGATGCAAAATCCCCAGCAAAGTACTTGAAAACCAAATTCAGCAGTGTACTAAAGGGATTACGCGCCAAGTGAGATTTAACGCTGGAATGCAAGGGTAGTTCAACATGGAAGTTGTAATACACCACGTTAACAGTAAAGAAATGAACATGATCATCTCAATTGACGCAGTAAAAGCATTTGGTAAAATTCAACATCCTTTTGTGATAAAAAGCATTCAACAAACTAGGAATGGGGGGAACTACGTCAACATAATAAAAGCCATATGCAAAAAATAGTAACAACCAAGTATACTCAGTGGTAAAGAAGTGAAAGCATTTTCTCTAAGATCAGGATCAAGGCAAAAATGTCTGCTTCCACCACTTCCATTCAACATATAGTAGTGGGAGGTTTAGGGCAATTAGGGAAGACAAAAAACATCCAAATTGGAAAGGAAGAAGTAAAATCCGTTTATAGATAATATAATCTTATAGGTAGAAAGCTCTAAAGATTCCTCGAAAACAACAACAAAACCCTACTGTTAGAACTAATAGATGAATTGAGCAAAGTAGGATACAAAATTACACAACTCAGTTGCATTTCTTTACACTAACAATGATAAGAAAATTAGGAAAACAATTCCATTTACAATAGCATCAGAAAAGAATAAAATACTCAGAAATAAACCTAACCAAAGAGTCGGAAGACATGTACACTAGAAACTATAAAACTGTGAAGATGACACAAGTGGAAGACATGCTCGTGAACTGGAATACTTCAGATCAAGGTGTCCATACTGTCCAAAGCAATCTGCAGATTTAAGGCAATCCCTAACAAAATCTCAGCAGCAGGGTTTTGGTTTTTGTTTTTCAGAAATAGAAAAACTCACCCTAATATTCATATAGAATCTCATGGGATCCCAAAGAGCCAAAAGCATTTTGAAAAAGAACAATGATGGAGGACTCACTTTCTGATATCAAAACAACTACAAAGCCATAGTAATCAAGTCAGTGTAGTACTGACATACAAATATGTAGATTAGAAATAGAATAGAGAACTCAGTAAAAAACCTTCACATACATTGTCAAGTGATTTTTGACAAGGGTACCAAGACCATTCAATGGGAAAGGACAGTCTTTTCGACAAATGGTGGGAAAACTGGAATCTACATGCAAAGAGATGGAGTCGGACCATTACCTAACATCATATACAAAAATTAAGTCAAAATAGATCAGACTTAAATGTAAGACCTAAAACTATAAAACACTCAGAAGAAAATACAGGGCAAAAGGTTCATGACATTAGATTTGGCAATGATTTCTTAGATCTGACACCAAAGGTGCAGGCAACAAAAAAATACACAAATTGGATACTTGAAAATTTTTAGTTCATCAAAAGTCAATTGAGTAAAGGGAACCCAGAGAATGGGAGAAAATATATATAAATTTTGTATCTGATAAGGGATTAATATCTAGAATACATAGAGAAGTCTTAGAACTGAACAACAAAAACCCAAATAAAAAAAAGATATGAGCAGACATTTCTCTAAAGAATATATAAAAAGGGCCAATAAGCACATGAAAATATGCTTGACATCACTAGTCATTAGGGAAATGCAAATCAAAACTACAATGAGATACCACTGTGCACCCATTAGGATGACTGCCATCAAAAATTCAAAAATAGCCCTGGCTGGCGTGACTGAATGGATTGAGTGCCAGCCTGCAAACCAAAAGGTCACCAGTTTGATTCCTGGTTAGGGTACATGTCTGGGTTGTGGCTGGTTCCCTGGTTGCGGACATGCAGGAGTCAACCAATCAATGTATCTCTCACATCGATATTCCCTCCCTTTTTCTCCCTCCCTTCCCCTCTTTATAAAAATAAATAAAATCTTTTTTTAAAAAAAGGAAATTCTGACACATGCTACAACATGGATGAACCTTAAGGACGTTATGTGAAGAGAAATGAGCCAGTCACAAAAAGACAAATACTGTATGAGGTATGTAATCAAAATCATAGCGATAGCCCTGACTGGGTCAGGTGTGGTCCAATGGGTTGGCCATTGTCCTGTGAACTGAAACCAATCAATGTTTGTCACATTGGAGTTTCTCTCCCTCTCTCCTTCCTCTCTCCTCTGTTAAACAAAAAAATATTTTAAAAAATAATTGTAACCCTGACTGGTGTAGTACAGTTGATTGAGCCAAACTGAAAGTTTGCCAGTTCGATTCCCAGTCAGGGCACATGCCTGGGTTGCAGGCCAGTCCCCTGTTGGGGTGTGTGCAAGAGGCAACTAATTGATGTTTCTCTTCTCACACATCGGTGTTTCCCTCTCTTCCTACCTTTCCTCTCTTTAAGAAAAAAATAAAAGCTTTAAAAAACATTTTTTAATTCCATGGCTCATTTACTTAAAAAATAAAATAATTCTAAAAAATCATAGAGATAGTAGAATGTTGCCAGGGCTGGGGGCTTCTGAAGCTAAATCTGTGTTCCTGAAGATACACTAACTCACTGTAGTGCAAATACTATTGATAGTTACTGTGTATCAGGCACCATGCTGGGTGCTTGCTGCTGTTGGGTGGTCTCAGTTAATTCTGAAAACTTTTGAAGACTGTTAGTTAATCTTGTTACTATCCTGTTTGAGAAAACTGAAACCCAGGTGTTTCAGCATCTTGTCCAGGTAAGACAGCTCTTAAAACAGAGCTGAAAGTGACTCTAAAGTCTGGGTTTTCCCTGATACCCAATACAGCCCATGCTAGTGGGCATGGGAGAACTCTAAGGCCGAGATTGGCATGGCTGTGGGCTGCATTTCCTGCTTTCTGTTGGCACCCGGAGCAGCACGCGGTCAGCACCACTCCCAGCAAGAACGGAGAGCTTCCTTGGACAGATGTGTTCAGTCCCTACCTGGGTGACAGTTACCACTCATAGGATTTGGCCGCTAGCACCCTTAAGCCCCTGAGTCCTACAGATCCTGAACCTGGCATCTCTCTACCCTCCAACCCTTTCAGGCTGGGCCCGAGTGGAGCATGGGTGCTGCCTTACAGAAGTTGAATAATTCAGGCCCCAGTGACTTGAGGTGTCAGTTTCAGTTGCTCTATTCCCTTGGGCACAGGTGCAATTAAGCTAATGAAAAGGGCCAAGAGGAGAGTGTGCTGTCCTGTGCCTCAGAGGACTCAGGACTGATGGAGTGTCTGCCCCTGTCCTGCTGAAAATGCACCAGGTATGGGGAATGGAGTCAGGAAGTTGCGGGGGGGGGGGGGGGGGGGGGGGGGGGGGGGGGGGGGGGGGGGGGGGGGGGGGGGGGGGGAAGGTTGCTGAGATAGAGGAGAAAAGGAGAGTGGAAGGAGGAAGATCAGGGTTAGGGAAGTCAAGAAAGAGTTACAGAGAAATAGGAGGAGACAGACAGGCTGAGTGCGAGGTAAAGAGGGAGGGGGCCAGAGAAAAGAACAGAGGCAGAGGCCAGAAGAGGCAAGGACTAGCAGAGAAGGAGAAACAACAGATGCAAAGGACCAAGTACTAAAATCCAAGAGCAGGCACTAGAGGGAGAGTCAGACAACCAGATGGGCAGCAGGGCTCCCTGGTGGGAGCTGGACCCAGCAAAGATCTTACTTCTTACTTTCAGGCATTATCTGCACCCTCCTTGCCAGCAGGCCCTGATGCTGCCCTAGGTCAGGCCAGGAGGCTCACAACCAGAAACCTGCCCCGCAGGGCCATGGGGCCCAGGAGCGGCGTCCTAGGCCTTGGCTTCTCTGTCTCCAGACTGGGCCTTCTGCTCCTGCTCCCACTCCTTCCAGGTATGAAGCTCAATAAACCAGGCCTGGACTCTGGGTGTTGCTGCTGTTCTTGCCCTTCCCAAAATCTCTCTCCACATGCACTGTCTTCATTTCTCTCTTCAGTACCTGTGCTGGAGAACAAGATATCTGGGGAGTGTGCAGGAGCGGGTGTACAAAAGGGTGAGAGGGGTGGTGAGAGGGGAGCTCCCAGAGATAGGACTGGAAAAACAAGGGGGCCGGAAAATGGGAGGCCTTGAATGCCAGGCTGAGTTGGGGCTTTATCCAGCAGGCAAGGAGGAGCCACTGAATGGCTTTAAGCACCCCTGTCCTGGTCAGATGTGCACGTTTAAAAGCTTGATCTCTCATTAGTGTGGAGGACAGTTAGAGAGGCTGAGCCTGAGGCGAGGGGGAGCAGTGAGGAGGCTGTGGCTGCTGTGGTCCATCAGAGGGAGGATGAGGCCTGAGCTGGAGAGGAGATCAAACATTCAAGAGATGGTCAGCAGTAAGACTGACAGGATTTGGGTTTTGGCGGGTTTGCAGGGGTAATTGGCTAAAGGAGGGAGGGATAATTCTCAGATTTCCAACTGAAGTCACTGGGGGGTGCTGTTTGCTGAGATGGGGGAACACCAAACAAGGCACAGGTTTCAGAACATGGGGGCAGGAAATAAGTGTCTATTTTGAACCTAAACATTTAGGGTGCCTATAGATGTTCGAGAGTGGACTACTGCCTCTGGAGCTCAGGAGAAGGGAGAAGGAGATGAGGGCCAAGGACAGGATTCTGGGAAGCAATACTTCAGTCAGGGACTGAGGACAATATGGCATCTCGAAAGCCTAGGGAAGGGTACATTTTCAGGAGGGACTGGCCCATAGCGTCAGATGCTCTTAAGAAACCAAATGCCGTGCAGCTGGAGGAGAGGAGGCAGGCTTGAGAGACCGGAGAGGGGTGGGGCAATGGAGTTCAGATACCTGGGTGAGACTTGGACTCTTGCGTGGCCTGTTTGGGCCCCTATAGAATGTGTGGCAGGGCAGGCCAAATCCAAGTCCTTGGGAAGGGAAAGGTAGGGAAGATACCCATCAGCCTTGCTTCAGAAGATAGTACAAATCTACCCCACCTACCTCACCTCATTCATCCCTGGAGGCAGGCTAGGGAAGAATGAGAGTCCGGCCTGAGGAACAGAGAGCTGCCTTCAGGAGCACCAGTTAGACAGCTGGGAAACAGTGGGGCTGGCGAGGGCCCTGGCCTTGGGGGGGGGGCGGTGAGGAGCAGCTCCTGGACTAGGGTAAACCTTCCTGCTGGTCTCGTAGAGTGCTGGGGAGCTGAGGGCAGGCTGGCTTACAAGCTGTTCCGTGACATCTTCTCAAACTACACAAGTGCCCTGAGACCTGTGGCGGACACAGACCAGGCTCTGAACGTGACCCTGGAGGTGACATTGTCCCAGATTATCGACATGGTACGTGGTAGTGGTTGTACAACTGTGGAGTGTGCTGGTGACGGTGTCAAGGAATTTGGGGGTGGGAGACGGGTATTGTTCACCAAACGATTCTTTTCTGGAAACATTAACAATAACAACTACTGACTTGGACACTGCTGGGTGCCCATGGTGTACCCAACACTTGGCACACTGGAACCCCTGCCCAGCAGGGGTCATCACCCCTGTAACTGCTATGGAAACTGAGGCCCGGAGAAGAGAAGAACCTGCCAAGGTCACAGCAAGGCCCGAGTGGGAACTGGACTGTAGGGGCAAGGTGGGTTTGTGGGTACTGACAGCTCCGTAGGTGAGTGTGCACACACAGGGGAGGATATGCACGTGCATGTGTCCACATCTGTGCCCACTCCCTGCCCCCAACTAGGATGAGCGCAACCAGGTGCTGACCCTGTACCTGTGGATCCGACAGGAATGGACAGATGCCCACCTACGATGGGACCCTGATGACTATGGTGGCCTGGATGCCATCCGCATCCCCAGCAGTCTTGTGTGGCGGCCAGACATCGTACTCTATAACAAGTACTGCCTGCCCGGGCCCCTCCCCTCACCTTGCCCTCCCTAGTTGCCCTTGACTCTGGGTTTGCCCTCCCTAGAGTTGCCCTTGACTCTGGTTCCATCCCCCCATGGAACCAGTCGCTATGTTGCCTGGAAGCTGTCCCTCAGGACCTCTCTGATCTGGCAGGAAGGTGTTTGTGGTGTTGGCTACTGGTGCAGTGCGGCTTCCTGACAGCCCTGACACCGCAGCCCCTGGCGGGGGCCTGCTGAGGGCCAGCCCCTTCACAGCCCCTCCATGCACTGCCACCTTAGGCTATCCCAAGGCAACCCAGGCTGAATGTCTCCTAGGAGCCCACTCTGCAGTCCAGGGCCAGTTCTGAATCTTGCAGAGAAGTTTCTGGGGCACAAGGGTCTCTTCATGGCACTCTCCACCCTTCCAGGCTGGGTCTGAGTCTCAGAACTCCCCGGGGGCCTGCCTAGGGCCCTCTGGAGCATCCCCTTATGCAGCCTAAGCCAGTTCTGTTTCCCAGACAACACACGGCTCTGCATATTTTCCCAGGGGCCCCTCTACACACTAAGCAGATGACACTCGAGGGAAGTCACTATGCCGCCAGGTGCCAACTTTTGGAGAGGGCTTTTTATGCCGCCCAGGGCTAGATCAGTATCATCTCTGGGCTCTTTGGGCACTGCCCCTCCTAGGCCTCCAAGAGCACAGAGGGCCCTCCCAGGGCACACTCCACCCTCCCTGCGGAGGCCCTGTGGCTTTGGGCCCCTGTAGCCACAGAACCCCGCCTGTCCTGAAGTGGCCTCGGGCTGCTGCCTCAGGGAGTCCCACCCTCCCGCAGGGCAGACGCGCAGCCTCCAGCCTCGGCCAGCACCAACGTAGTTCTGCGATACGACGGTGCCGTGCGCTGGGATGCGCCGGCCATCACGCGCAGCTCGTGCCGCGTGGACGTGTCGGCCTTCCCATTTGACTCGCAGCGCTGCGGCCTGACGTTCGGCTCGTGGACGCATGGCGGGCACCAGCTGGACGTGCGGCCACGCGGCGACCATGCCAGCCTGGCCGACTTCGTGGAAAACGTGGAGTGGCGCGTGCTGGGCATGCCCGCGCGGCGGCGCGTGCTCACCTACGGCTGCTGCTCGGAGCCCTACCCGGACGTGACCTTCACGCTGCTGCTCCGCCGCCGCGCCGCCGCTTACGTGTGCAACCTGCTGCTGCCCTGCGTGCTCATCTCCCTGCTCGCGCCGCTGGCCTTCCACCTGCCTGCCGACTCCGGCGAGAAGGTGTCGCTCGGCGTCACCGTGCTGCTGTCTCTCACTGTCTTCCAGCTGATCCTGGCCGAGAGCATGCCACCGGCTGAGAGCGTGCCTCTCATTGGTGAGTGGGTGAGGGACTGGACAGGGGTGGGGGTGAGGGTGGGGGGCCAAGGGACTTTGGGGGAGAGCCTATCCCCTCCCAGAGGCTGGCGGCTACCCTATCCAATCTGATGCGCGTTGGTCCCCACAAATGCAGAAGTGAGGCCTGGTCCCTAGACCGGTTCCTGCTTCAGTGTGTAAGGGGGCTGTCCTGAGAGGATGCCTCATTCTGAGATTGGAGGGAAGGCGTAGGCCCCTTCCAGGGAGGACACGCTTCCCTTACTGGAAGGGGCAGAGGGAAGAGGTCTTTTCTCAAGGAAGTGATGGAGGGAGGTCACTGGCCCCAGGGTCATAATTATAGGCACAATGTATTGAGTACTCAACTGCGTGCCAGGCACCCCTAAGCCCTTGGCGTTTGTTAACTCAGGGAAGCATTACCGCACACCTAGGAGGTCCGTTCTGTCCTGACCCCAGTTACTGACAGGATCAGTCACTTGCTCCATGTCATGGCAGACCATTTGAGAGGATGACTTGTGGGGAAATGCAGCCTCCAGCAGTGAGGGGGAAAATTAGCGAATTGGTATTGGATTAGCCAAAATGTCTGTTACATTTTTTTCTGTAAAATAAAAGACATGTTTCATTTTCACCAATAACTTTATTGATTTGGATATTGTGAGTATGTTGGCTATCTCCCTCGATTGGCTTCTAGAGGGTAGAGTCCAGGGGTGCTGCTAAACATCTTCCAGTGCATAAGACAGCCCCAAAGCAAAGAATTATTTGGCCAAAATGTCAATAGTACCAAGATACTTTACAAACCACTTTTGACATATTCAGTCAGTCACAGCACCTTCTCCATACACTGCACAGATCTTTTTTTGCATTTCAGTTGCATTTTTACCTTTCTTGAAATAATAAAACATAATACATCGGAAATGTTGTGTATTTTCTTCCATCTTCAATATTAAAATGGCTGCACAGAAATTCACCAATTTTGATGGTTTTTTTTTTTTTAATGCACACTGATATGGCAGTTGTCACAATACAATCTAACAAAATTGTTTCCAATGAAATTAAAGACAACTAAGTGCTAATAGAGCTATTGTGGGGACAAAAGCAACAGACTTTTGGGCCAGCCAATAGCTTCTGAGAACCCACTTGTGGGAGTGCAGACCGGGGAGACCTTGGCCCTTACTGCCCTCTCCTTTCATCCACTGGGCTCGGAGGGTCCCGAGAGCCTCGTGGCGGGTTCCTATTTATGCTGAGGTGGCTGGGAAGCTCGGGCCCTCTGAGTGCTTCTCTCGGGCCCCAGCTCACTCTGTCTCTTGCAGGGAAGTACTACATGGCCACCATGACCATGGTCACCTTCTCCACGGCGCTCACTATCCTTATCATGAACTTGCATTACTGTGGTCCCAGTGCCCGCCCAGTGCCAGCCTGGGCTCGGGCTTTCCTCCTGGGACACCTGGCACGGGGCCTGTGTGTGCGGGAACGAGGGGAGCCCTGTGGGAAGTCCAGACGGCCTGAAACACCTCCTTGTCCCCAGCCTCCTGCTGGCCCCCCAGCAGGCCCTTGCCATGAGCCCCGGTGTCTCTGCCATCAGGAAGCCCTGCTGCGCCACGTAGCCACCATTGCCAACACCTTCCGCAGCCACCGGGCTGCCCAGCACCGCCATGAGGACTGGAAACGCCTGGCCCGTGTGATGGACCGCTTCTTCCTGGGCATCTTCTTCTCCATGGCCCTGGTCATGAGCCTCCTGGTGCTGGTGCAGGCCCTGTGAGTCCCAGGAGTCTGCTGCAGCCACAGCAAGTCCAGACAGGGATGGAAAGGCCAGGTGGTTGGTGGTCCTCAGGTGGGCCGCCTAGTCTCTCCCCACTGTGCCTACGAGCCTAGGACACCCTTTCCGAGGACTAGCTCTGCTGACTTCACAGACCGTGAGGGAGCACTTGTTGTCTGTGTATCCTGATCTCTGAGGAAAATATAGAGCTCGCTGCTCCCCCGATTCCCTACAGAGGAAGAACTCTAAGAAGGGTCCAGATCAAAGTGCAGTCCTGGGGGACAACTGAACTTCCATGATGAGTGTCAGAGCTTTCAGCAGGGAGAAGACAGAACTGCCACCTGTCCTGCCTTATCTTCCTTCCTCAGTGGCTGCTGTTATACGCACTTGGTCTTGCCTGTCCCTCCCTCAGGGCTCAGGGAAGGGGGCTGGGGATTCAGATTCATGATCTAGTTTCCAGAGCAGGAGGTCACACAAGGATCTGGTCCCAAAGCCCCAACTCAATTATTAAGTAAGTGTGTGCCTGGCACTTTCTCAATGTCCTGTCTTACCTTTGGGGCCTGTGCTGGTGGGAGATGGGGATCCAGGTTTGTCTCTCTAGAAACAGGAACCTTAGGACTCATGGATTAGAACAGGAATTACATCTTTGTTCACAAGAAAATGATGGATTCGACCAAGACCCTGGAAGGCACCTTAAGCTCTCTGCTGTATCTCCTGCTCTCCTCCCTCTGGGGTTAGCTTCAGTCACCTCATTCCCACACACTGAGACTCAGAGAACTTGAAAGTATCTGAGGTAGGGGCAGCGTGGGACCAGCTGTTCACAAGGTATATGTTTCTTCCTGACTTTCACTCCTTCCCCAGCACCACCTCTTTGCCTGCCTCAGCCCCTGAGGGCCCCTGCCCTCAGGAACCTCACAGTCCGACACAGGCAACAGGCATGGACATGTGGTGTAGAGAAGCCCCAGGGACTGTGGGGGCACAGAGGCAGCACCCAACCCAGCAGGGCCAGAGAGGTCAGAGAAAGCTTCCGGGAGGAGGAGTTAATAGGAGCTTTCCAGTTGCACATGTGAGGCATTTGAGTGACACCAGCAAGTACCATGGCCAAGTGCTCTCCTCCCCAGGCACCCCCACCCCCAAGCAAGTTTGATCTTCTATCTCCTAGTGAGTTGTTGGCTGCCCTGGAGTCCCCCCACCCCTCCTCAATACCTCACTCCTAGAACACTGGATAGAGTTCAGGCCCAGGATTCTTTTTCTCCACCATCAGGCCTGGCAGCTGCCAGACAAGGTCCCAGAGTTCCCTGCAGGTGGCGTTTCTGTGGATCTTGGCTGCACTGAAAGCACACGTGTGGCCAACATCCCGTGTTGGGCAGAGGCGGCAGGCAGGGCTGTTCAGAGTCTGATGGGTCAGAGGAGGCCTGGGCTCTCTGGGGAGGCCCCCCCGACAAGGAGCCACAGCAGCAGTGCAAGGCACCAGACTGTAGAAAGGGGGCCCCGACCCATGGCTGCAGGGAAACAGAGGCGGAGGGAAAGACTTAGGGGTGAAGGGACGTACACAAAGAAACAAGTCGAAGAGAAACAAAGCAGAGTGAGCTGGAAGCGCTGGTGCACACAGTGCGGCCGCAGGCAGACGGAGAGCGACAGTTTAGGGAGGCTGGGAGAGGGTATTTGCACACAGCCGCTCCAGCAAGGGGTTAAAATCCAAAATATATACAGAGCGCATACAACTCAACACCAAACAAACAACCAATCCACTTAAAAAATGGGCAGAGGACTTGAAGAGACACTTCTCCCAAGAATACAGAGAGATGGCCAAAGATATATGAGAAGATGTTCAACTTCACTAGCTTTTAGGGCAATGCAACTCAAAACCACAATGAGATCCCACTCACACCTGTTAGAATGGCTGTTAATCAACAAGACAAGCACCAGCAAGTGCTGGAGAGGCTGTGGAGAAAAAGGATCCCTCATTCCCTGCTGGTGGGAATGCAAACTGGCACAGCCTCGATCGAAAACAGTGTGGCGGCTCCTCAAAAAATTAAGAATAGAGTTACCACATGACCCAGCAACTCCTCTTCTGGGTATCTACCCAAGGAATTTGAAAATGTTTGTTCGCAAAGATACATGCATCCCTCTGTTCACTGCAGCACTATTCACGGCAGCCAGGACATGGAGACAGTGTCCTTTGCTAAAGGACTGGATGGAGAAGATGGGCACGTATGCACGATGGAACACTGCTCAGCATAAAAAAGATGAAATGGTGCCATTTGTAACAACACGGATGGACCGTGGAAATTGTCATGCTAAGTGACTCAGTCAGAAAAAGCTAAGAACCATGATTTCACTCATATGGGGCCATAAAACTGAAAGTAACGAATGAAGAAAAACAAACAAACAAAAAACCTTATAGACCCAGACAACAGCATGGCGGTTACCAGAGGGAAGGGGTGGGCAGTAGTAGAGGGTAGAGGGGGCCAAATACGTGGTGACGAAGGTGATTTGATTTTGGCCAGGGGGCACACAATGCAGTATACAGATCATGCATCACAGAAATGTACACTTGAAACCAATATAATCTTATCAACCAATGTCACCCCAATAAATGTCATTTTGAAAAAAAGGAATTTAAGGAGAAAGGTGAACAGAGATGAAGAGCCCGGGAGATACCAGAGGTTTGCAGGTCTGTCCCCTGCCTCCTCTGGGCACACACAGGAGGCCTCACAAGGTGGGAAGGAGCATGCTCAGAGAGCCGAATGGGGTCTTGGTTCCTCTGCCCAAACCCCGGTGGGACAGATTCCGGTGGGCCAGGGATGATCTTAAACTTTTCTAGTGCGTGAAATTTCATCAAAACTCAGAGAAGCAGGTTGGAGGCTGGAGTCTGGCTTCTGGCCCTGGCTCTGCCACTGACTCATTCTGTCACCTGGGGAAAGTCACTTCCATCTCTGCATCTCTCCTTACTATGCAATGAGGGTAATACTCCCTGCTCTGCCCCCTTCCAATAGGTTATTGTGCAGCAGGGGATAAAGCGAGATGGCATCCGGGGAGGTAGGGGCCAGCCTGGGGGGACCCTGGAGCTTAGGGCCGGGCTGTCCGGCCCCCAGCCCTTACTAGCTGTGTGCTGTAGGGCTGGTTGCCTCACCTCTCTGTGCCTCAGTTCCCTCATTTGTAGAACTGGGGAGATGACAGACCCACACCGCCGGGCTGTGGTGAGGATTCATGGCATGGTGTGCCCGGAACTCTGAGTGATTCTGTGTCATGGAGAATGGTGAGGACACAGCGGAGGCTGGGGCTCCTCCCTGGCCACTGCTCACTCACTGTGCCCAGAGGGAGGGAGGCACAGCAGGTGTTGGAGGGAAGAGAAGTCATGGCTGAAAGTGACCTGGGGATCATCTAGTCCAATTGGCGTATTATACAGACAGAGAAACTCAGGCCCAGAGAGGGAATAATTGGTCACAAAGAGAGTCAGGACAGAGCCTGCACTAGAGCCCAGGTCTCTAGTACTTGAGGTCTGGCCTCCACCTTGGAAGGTGGTCTGAGGGAGTGCTGAGGTCAGCAACAGGGACAGAGGGCTGAACAGGTGAAGGCGGAGAAGGCCTGGGGAGGACTTTGTGGGACCAGCCCGCCCCTCCATCACCTCTGTGCAACCTGGATCTCTCTGGGGCCTGATCACTGTCTCCTGTGAGGGAGGGGCAGCCCCACAAAGGGCAGCCCAAACACTGCCCCATGCATATAAATACCACCTCTGCGAGAGCTTAGCTATCCCCACAGGGGTCTGCTTTAGAGGGTTTACTTATTTATTTTTAATGAAAAGAGGGCTGTTTTCCTTATAAGGGGGACATCCAGGTGAGGGGCCCAGCCTGCCCATCCCCAGTGGAGCCCCTGCCCCAGAGGCCTGCAGCCCTTACCTGAGTTTTCCAGACGGCAGGGCCTGGATTTGCACTGCTTGTCTGCAGAGAAGAAACAGAAAAGAATCAAAGGCTTAATAGCTCTCAGGATGGAAAGCTGCGGGCCCTCCCTGACTTGCTCTAGGAAAGCTGGTACTTTTTCCTCCAATTCTGCTTCCTTACGGCGAGACCTCCCTCGCCTAGGTTCGACTTGATATCTGAGCAGCAGGGCCAGAGGGAGCCAGCCCTCAAAACCAGGGCCTGTCCAGGTATTCCTCCTGCTCCCTTCACCTCCCTGCCACACCTACCTCTGCGTCTCCAAGCCTGTCCCAGCCATGGGCAGGCTAGTTTATGTTGTTTGCATGTCTTCCTCACTTTCTGTCAACTCATGCATGCTCATGATGCTGTCCAGGGTGGGAACTGAAGCCACCGGCGCATTTCTGCTTATTAGATGTGGTCCACGGTTCCAGCAAACAGTCTGCCCCCAACTGTGAAAACTGGGCCTTGCATGCCCTGGGCACGACTCAGCCAGGGCCGGGGTAGCCCACAGCCCCGGCACATCAGGAACCTGGGCCCACCCTCACGGTTCCTCCTTTGGCTTGCCCTGGGGGAGGGACAGGAAGAGTATCCGAGACCTGCCACTGCCTGAACTGGAACTTAGGGGCACAGCACCCACCTGAGGTCTCCCCACCCCTACCCAGCACGCATGACAGCCCAGGATTTCTGTTCAAAATAAACACTGTCCTCTTGGAGACCGAGGTTGGGGTTCTTGTCATTTCTGGCCACTGCAATCTGTGTGTCAGTACTGTAGCTAGAAATTAATTCCCTTCCAGCTTCCAGCCAGGAGAAAAGCCTGACCTGGTCTGTTCGGCCCTCCAATGGCTAAAGACCCCTGCCTTGGTCAGGAAACCCTTGTCAGCCTCCCAGCGGGCAAGCGGCCAGCTCTGGCTCAGACATTGCCGGGGACAGGAAGCATCCTACCTCAGAAGGTTGCCTGCCCTCAGATGGAAGGGAGGAGGGGTGGGGACAGGACTGTGCCCCCTCACTGTTGGTTTGTTTTTAATGTTTCTGTTTGTACCCCCTGAAAGCAGGGCAGGTGTCCCCCGCTCTGCACAGGTGCTCACCAGTGTGCCCTCTCACCTTTGATGTACTCGCAGTTGTACATGCTTCGCTCACCCAGGGACCGGAGGTAGATGCGGGTGGGGCCCTGGGCGGGTCTGCTGGTGTTGATCACCTGGAAGGTCTCAAAGGGAGGGATCAGCACCTCCTCCTCCTCAGGGAAGAAGGAGTAGCCCCTGATAGGGACCCCGAGACAGGTCCAAATGCCAAAGAAGGTTTCCTTACCAAAATTCTGGGCGGTGGCGTTCTGCAGAGACGCCGAGGCAAAGCCCCCCAGCCGGACGGTGGCCCCAGGCCCTGCTGGCCGGAAGCGCAGGCCTTGCACCCCTCGAAATACCTGGTGGCACCGGGGGGAGCGCTGGGCCTTGCCCAGCAGCTGCAGAGCCTCCGTCAGCAGGAAATGGAACGTCTTGAAGGAGAAGTGTTGGAGGTAGTGGGTTCGGGTGCGGCCTGCCTCGCGCAGAGCCGCATTGAACTCCTTGAACAGGGGGCTGTTGGCTGTGTAGGCCAGGAGGGCCACCCCATGAGCATCACGGAAGCCAGGGGGTGGGGGTGGGGGTGGGGTTCCCCAGGCTTGGCGCTCCTGCCATCGGCTGCTCCCCAGCACCCAGCCGTCAGCATACACTTTGTTGGCCTGGAACTCCGTGCGGTTGAGCTCTGGGAGAGCAGCGGTCATGGCTGCTGCACAGCCAGTGTATTGGTCATCAAAGGAGGTTGGGGCCATGTCCAGAGGCCTTTCCTGAGAGAAGAGTTCTCGTCGTGCGATGGGGTGGCTCTGGGCCTAAGGGAGAGGGAGCAGCAAGGACCGAGAGGATGGGCCCTCGGAGTATGGGAGTCTTTCCAACTTTCCCCGCCGCTCAGCAGAGGAAAATACTATAAGGGCCCCAAACACACCTGGAGGGGACGGGGGCTTGGGAACTCCTAAGGGCGAACTCCCTGAGACTGGGGTTTGGGGCTGCTCCCTCGGGCTGAGCGAGCCCCAAGGGAAGCATCAGGCATTTTCTCTTCCGTCTGCTCTTCTTTCCAGAATCCAGAAGAAGCTGACAGCTCAGCTGCCCGCTGGCACGGGGATGGCAGAGGGTGACCATACCTGAAGTGCTTCCATGAGGCCCATGGACACAAGCAGCAGAGACATCACAACAGGAGTCTGCATGTTGGAGGTGACCTTGGGTAAGTTACTGTCTCTTTGGGGGTCTCAGTTTCCTTATCTGGAAAATGGGAATGTTAACCTATACAGTTTACTAAACATTCATTGACACCTAGTCTCTGCTACTCCCGGTGCCTGGCACAGAGTCACAACATAGAAATGGAGGCTCGAGAGGACCCTTCTTGCTGCAAGCAACATGGGAGACTTCCTAGAGGAGGCGATATGTGAACAGGGACTTGCAAAATGAATAGGAGAATAAGGCTTCAATCAGTGGAGAGAGGGAGAGAAAAGTTTGGAGTTTGGAGTCTGGGTGGGGAAAGGAGTTTGGGGTGGCAGGAATGGGAAGAGCAAAGGTACGGAGGCAGGAACTCTCAGGATGTAAAGAGTAAGAAACATTTTGTCTAGTGCGGCAGAACTTGCTGTGTGGGAATGTCAGAAAGACTGGGGCCAATCATGAAGGAGCTGCCACAGCAACGAGGGGCCTCAGCTTCACCTGGGGACGTGAGGCTGAAACAGGGCAGATCCGGGGGTGGGCGGCTGCCAGAGCCACAGGACTCCAGAGACAGGCTTAAACCAGGGCTGGAGGAGCCAGAGGGCTGAGCTTCTCCCTCCAGTCCTGCTGAGAGCTGAGCCCTCTTCCCCGAGCCCTCAGCTGCTTCTAGGGCAGAGACAGATGTAGATCTTCAGGTGGGGAGGAAAGAGGGACTCAGGGAGGGGGAGAGGACAGAGGGTACCGGCTTCCCCTAGGAAAGCTGGAGGGAGCCGCAGCCCCCTGCACCTGTGGGTGGGCGCTGGGGGCCCGAAGTAGCACCGAGAATAAGGCGTCTCAGCTTTGGGTCAGACTTGGAACAGACAGTTTCTAAGCCACTGTTGCTGCTTCTCTTCTGTTTATTTTATTACAAAGTAATGCGTGCTTGTGAAAAAAAAATGTATAAGCGAAATACAAAATCTAAGTTCCCTTTTCTGCTTTCTCTCCCTCTGCGTTCCCCTTCTCTCTGTTACCCATGCCTGCCAGTGCGTGTGTGTGTGTGGGGGGGTGACCTGTGATAAAGGTACCCTTCAGGACCTTTTCCTATGCTCAGATAATGTAAGTGTAAATATGCTTACATAGTTTTATACCTCCATTTAGTATACTTACATATAAATACACAGGCCTCTGAATACAGCCTATTTTCATTTTTTTGTTCAAAAATAAAACTGAAACATCCTTACACATATGCATTCTAGAACCTTATAAATATGTCATGGACTTCTTCCGTGTTGTACATACATATCCACCTTGTTCATCATAATGGCATCATGGTATTTGGGGGTACAGTTAAGCAATAATTTACTCATTTCCTTATTAATGGATGCACATTTCCCCCCAATTTTTTATATTACATATATTACTACATGAACATCCATGTATATAAATGCTTGTCTCCTTGTGTGCATATTTTATAGGAAAGGTATCAAGAAGTGTGATGATTTTTAAAGTTTATGGATGGTGTTTATTTTGATAGGCACTGCCAGATTGCCATCCCAAAGGTGCCAGTTTGCCCTCCCACCAACAGTGAATGAGAGTGTCCTTTTCTCCACATCTTTGCCAACACTGGATATGATGAATCTCCAAGTTTCATTTAACTTGATCATAACTTTAATTCTTAATATTTTAAAGCTTTAACTTAATTTTATTAAAGGTAGTACATTTTTATTGTTCAACACGTCAATAGTCCGAAAGGCACACAGCGACACACGTATTCCTGACTCACTCCCCAGTCCCAACCTCGTCTCCCAGTGGCGATCCGTGTGCCGTGTTCTGTGTGTCCTTGCAGAGACACAAGCAAATTCATAGGCATTTCTGTTTTCCCTCTTTTACACAAATAGTAATACAGTCAGTGGTTCTTCATTTTTGAGAATCTCATGAAAGCTGAAACCTGTCCTCAGAAAATAGATATCAGCACCGTTACGTAAATGTTGCATTAATTTCAGGGGGTTATTCCTCTGCCCCATCTCACCCAGGTTAAGCATCCCTGCTTCACCACCCCCTCTGGCTGTCGGGGAGAGGGCCTAAGTTTTGACAGATCAGTGACTGGAAGACACTGGGATTCTATGTGTCTACAATTTTATGAGTGTCCAAATCTAAGATCCTATGTATTTCCAACATGCAATTTAAATTGAGGCATGAGTTTCTGTGGGCAATGGAGTCAGCGGCAGTTTTTATCAAATTCAATTTGTCCGTCCCAAACTGAATTCATTATCTTCTCTCCCTAAACAAAAAAAAATTTGAGCCTCTATAATAATATATCAGGCACTGAGGATAAAATTATGAACAGCAGCAACAACAAACCCCTCACCCCTGCTTCTTTATGTTCTTTTGACGTGGAGATGGAGATGGAGTAATTTCAAGTAGCATGTGATGCATGTTATAAAAGGAAGCAAAAGAGCCAAACAGAAACAAATTTGTACCAGGAGTGGGGTTTAAATGAAGGGCTGACCAGACGAGGCACAAAGTATACGGCATTGAAAACGGCATCACGGTGGTGTGTAAAGCAAGAGACACTGCTCCCCATTCCAGGATGGAATGCTAATGGGCAGAGTACATGGCAGCAAAATCTACTTGAACTCTTGTCTGTGGTCTCTCAGAATCCACCCAAAAAGCTTGAGTTCCATAGTAGATCCTCTCTTTCTGGTGGAGAACCCAGCCCACTGGTTCAGATGGGGCTTACCCCCATGGCGGGAACACGTGAGCCAAAACTGGTACTCGACTACCCTGGCCATTGTGATTGGCTCAGGATGGACACATGACCTAGGCAAGGCCAATCAGAGTCTCTCAGGACAGAATCCAACCTCATCTGGCATTTGAGGACCTCTGTGACCCAGCCCTCCAGGACCTCTTTAGCCTCCTGCCCTACTACGCCTGCTTGGCTTCTATAGCACAGAATGAGGTTCCAGGCACACCTTCACCGTTTCCCTCCCTGTGGCTCTGCACACGTTGCCATCTGCTGGGGGTACTTTCTTTTGCTATTCACTCTTCCAGGCTTAGCTCAGGGGTCACCCCCTCCAGGAAGCCCTCTTATGCCTCTGGACCCTGTACTTTCCTGTCACTGTCCTGATTGTACTGTGCTGCCCTTATGTGTCTGTCTCCTCTCCTGGCTTTTGAATTCCTTGAGGGCAGGAACCACGTAGGATGCATTCTGTGTCCCCAGAGTTCAGCCCAAGGCCATACCCAGATGAGGCATCCCAAAATGTTTGCTAAGAATCTGAGGGCCTTTCTGGGTACAGCTAACAATGTAGATCACTGCAAGCAGGTGGATCGATGACTTTGGTGACCAGTTTTGGGGAGGAAATGCAGTGGGGCCAGAGGAATGGGGAAAGCATGGGCGTTGAGGAGGTGGAGGCACCAAGCAACCCCTTTTCATATCCAGCTGCCTTTCTGTCCTCAGCTGCTCCTGACTCTTCTTGTCAGTTTCCCCTTATTCGGGCCCTCCTGGAACATTCCTTTCTGGGGACGTGACTTCAATTGTTTCTCAAGGAATCTCCAGGTTTCCCAGTGGCCCCAAACCTCTCTGTCAAAGGTACTGTGGTCTAAATGTTTGTCTCCTCAAAATGCATGTGTTGGAATCCTAATGTCTGTGTGATGGTATTAGAAGGTGGGGCCTTTGGGAGGTGATTAGTTCCTGAGGGTGGAGCCTACTTGAATGGGATTAGTGTTCTAATAAAAGAGACACCCCCCCACCCCCAGCCACCTTCCACCATGTGAGCACAGTGAGAAGGTACCAGCTGAGATCCAGGGAGGGAGCCTTCATGAAACCAGGCTAGCACCCTGACCTTGGACTTTCAGCCTCCAGAAATACGAGGAACAGATGATGATAAAAGAATCTCTAAAACTTGTCCTAGCGATTCCTAAAACTCTACCATTAATTCCCCAATTCCCCCTAAAAAATCTTCTTCCCTGCCCAGTGCCGGGGAGGAGGGTGGTGTGCCCCTTACCTAGGCCTTCTCCAGGTCAGGAGCTGGTGTTGGGCTGCAGTAATGGCCACCAGGGGAGGGGGAGGTCAGGTTCCTCCTTTATACTGTACCTCCCCCACACAGCTGCTCAGAAATGTGACACTCCCCCATCTATTTCTGGATGTCTCCTCAAGGCTCAGGAACTAGCCTCTGCCCAGTCTGCCCTGGGCCAGTGGTCTTCCCACAAAAAAGGGAATCCCTAAAGTCAGAGAACATGGACTGAGGCGTGGAGGTCCTGCGTCCAGCACCGCTGGCCTCTGAGAATCTCTCCTTACATCCGTTCCTCAGGTGAGCACGGAGACTCACCTAAGGTGCAAGGAGAGATGCCCAAATCGAGAAGGCTGGGTCTGGGTCCCAGCTCCAGCACTGATTTGCCATACAGTCTTGAAGGGCTTTCTGCCTCACGTGGGACCCCTGTTCAATGACAAGACTTGACTTCCTCTCTTGGGGCCTTTCTTGGGGTTCCAAGTCTTGGGATGGGAGAAATGACTCCACAAAGCCTAGAGGGTGGAGAGAGGATAAAGCCAAGGTTCAAGTGTATCTGGTCCCAGGAACTGCTGTCAGTATCTCCTGTCCCGGCAACTGCAAAGGCTCAAGTCCCTGCAGGCCGGCCAGATGTGTAAGCAGCTGCTGCTTTTCGCAGTGAGGGTGAACAGTAGAGAGGCTCCCAGTTCGCTAACCTGGGGGACTCTGGGGGTGGCCAGTCTCTTTGGAAAGGGGCAGAAGGACTTGTCTTGAGGCTGTTTGCCTGGCAGGTACTCTTGCTTTGGGGGATGCCACTGTTTCCACTCTCCACCCTCCCCCAAGCCCAGGCACAGAGTTTATTTTCCGTTTTGGTCTGCAGGAAGGCTTTTGGAGAAAGCAGGATCCTAGGTGAAGGGAATTTTTTATTTGGCTGGCAGTCTGACAGGAATGGGGGAACAGGGATGGGGCTAAACTAATGAGCCAGACCAGATTGGAGGCCTGGGGTAAATCCAAGCTCCGTGCCTACCTCAGCCACAGCAGGAAGTGGGCAGCATCTCTTAAATCTTGACATTCAGTACCCTCCAACTTCTCTGTCCACCCTGGGGGAGTACCTGTCCCACCCCCAAAAGCTCAGGCCCCCAGAAAGGGAAGCTCAGGCCCCCAGCTCTTCCCAGAGCTGCTTACTGGTTCCTTCTCCCATTACCTCTGACTGGGCGTCCAAAACCCAGAGCCAGGTTATTTATAGACAAGCCCACAGAAAGGGAAGGGAAGAGCCAGTGTTTATAAACATCAGGTCACCTGAATCTGAGAGGTCGAAGGAGAGAATCTGGGAGGGGGCGGGCTGGACCGTAAGCATCTGGGACGGAGGGCTCTGCATCTGGTCTAACCCTACTGACAGGCCCTACTGACAGGAAAAGGGGCAGAGAGACGAAAGGAAGTGGGCGCCGCTCAGAGGTTGGGCTACACGTGACCCAACGAGTGGGCCACATGCAAATTGCATGCAAATCAGCAAGTACACAGTGGTGACCTCTTGGCTAGTGAGACCCTCGTTGGGGTCCCAGGCCTAGTGGTCTGGAGGCCAGGTCAGGCTCCCCTGAGGGAGAGACTAAGTCTCATCAGCTCCCTCCCCGAACCCTGGACTTGCTCGGACCCAAAGAAGGTCCTGGAGAAAGAACTGAAGTTTGAGGAGGGGAGTCAGCCGCTCAGCCCCTTCCTCGCCACTCCTACTCCCTCCACCACGGTGTCTGTTGTTGGGGAAGAGAGGTGTTGGGTTGAGGTGTTGGGTTACTGCCGCGGGGGCTATAGTTAGATGTGGGACTTTGCAGGTCCGCGGGACTCCGGGAACAGGCTGTGCTCGTCCAGACACCCGCCGGCAGAACCAAACCGTCCAGTTCTCGGCCTCTGGCCTCCGTGATCTCCAGGTGCGTGCCAGGCCAACGCCCCCTCCCCTGTCCAGGTGGAGCCAAGTCACCTTCACCACTGCAAAAAGATCTCTTGGCAGTAGGCACTAAGTTTAGGGGCTTCCGGAAGTCAGGGGAGCGGAGACCTGGGCTTCTGCTTGTGCTGGGGGGTGGAGACAGCAATACCCAAGGTCCGCCCACTCCCTTAGGCCCGCCCTTGGCCCCACCCATACCTGAGCCCCAGGCCCTGAGCCATCTTCACACCGCAGAAGGGGTGTGGATCTCTTCCCACAGCCCACTGAAGCCAAGAATCCACTGCTGCCACCTGCATCCGGACCTCGCCCTCCTGTCTCCCCAGGGATGATGCTGGCTGCCCTGCTGCTCACCCTCAGCTGCCTTGGCCTTCACACCCTCTGGCAGGTAACTGGGGAATCATCCCCTGCCACAAAGGAAAGGGTTGGGAGACAGAGGCCTCAAAAATCTCTCCCAGGGACTGTTCTCTGGGACCCCAGTCCTTTTAATCCTCTTCCTCTTTGCAAACTTCCTCCCTACAAGGAGCCCCCAGTTCCCATTCCCTCTCCGAGAACCCCCATCTTTACCAACTGACTGCCCTGTGGTCCTCCTTCCTTCATATCATCCCTCCCTAGGGACCGCCACTGACCTCCTCATCCCCAGTTCCAGGCTCCGCCACAGGCTCAGCCTGGGCAGACTGGGTTGGGTTCCTGCGTACTGCCCTCATGCAGCCCCTCCCAGACCAGGGCTCCTCCCCACAGCCCACCCCAGGTTTGGGGATGAGGGCTTCTGAAGCCGGAGAGGACTCAGGAGTCTCCGAGCTGACAGTGGTTTGGCTTGGTGGCAGAGCACCTGACTGGGAGGGAGAGTCTGAGGATGGGACGAGGTCAGGTAATTGGGACATTGGTGGCGCATTTGTAGTATAATCTGCACCCTGCTTCTCAGGGCCAGATCAGCGCTTGGAAGCCAGCTAGCTCCACTTCCCACTGAGCGTGGGAACCTCTTTGATGACAAGACAACCCCTTTTAGGTTGAACAGAAGTGAAGATCTCTGTGCTGTCCTCACAGTAGCCCTTGAGGTTGGAAGTATCAATTTGTAGGTGGAGAACCTGAAGCCCAGAAGAGTTAAGAGACTTGCCCAAGATCCCAAGCGAATAGGTGATGAAGTCAGGCTATGAACCCTTGTCTGCCTGACTCCAGTGCCCGTGTGATTTAAGCCCTTGAGCCCTTGCCAAATTGTATATACCAGATATTTGGGCATAGAAATGAGATTCTGTGTTTCTGAACTGATCTGCCACCAGGACCCCTGTTCCAGTGCTCCGAATCTGTACCCTTTCCTGTGTGACTCCTCTCTTCCTTACCTCATTAGGCCCAGGCTGTTCCTATCCTGCCCCTGGGGCTGGCTCCAGACACCTTCGATGATGCCTACGTGGGCTGCACAGAGGAAATGGAGGAAAAGGCAGCCACTCTGCTGAAGGAGGAGATGGCCCGCCATGCCCTGCTGCGGGAATCCTGGGAGGCAGCCCAGGAGGCCTGGGCGCAGAAACAGCGAGGGCTCACCCTGCCCCCTGGCTTCAAATCCCAGCATGGAATCGCTGTCATGGTCTACACCAACTCATCTAACACCTTGTACTGGGAGCTGAACCAGGCCTTGCGGACAGGCGGCGGCTCCCGGGAGTTCTACATGAGGCACTTCCCCTTCAAGGCCCTGCACTTCTACCTGACGCGAGCCCTGCAGCTGCTTCAGGGGAGCGAGGGCTGCACTAGGGGACCTGGGCAGGTGGTGTTCCGAGGTGTAAGCACCCTTCGCTTTGAACCCAAGAGGTTGGGGGATGCTATCCGCTTGGGCCAGTTTGCCTCCAGCTCCTTGGATGAGGCGGTGGCCCACAGATTTGGTAATGCCACCTTCTTCTCCCTAAGGACTTGTTTTGGGGCACCTATCCAGGCCTTGTCCGTTTTTCCCAAGGAGCGCGAGGTGCTGATCCCTCCCCATGAAGTCTTCTTGGTCACCAGGTTCTCCCAAGATGGAGCCCGGAGCCTAGTGACCCTCTGGAGCTATAACAAGACCTGCAGCAACTTTAACTGCGCCTATCTGGGTGGTGAGCTGTGTGTGCATGAAGGAAACAGGACTGGTGGGGTGGTGGTGGTGGCCGGGGGGATGTGAAATAGGCCAGGATGTCCCTGTACAATCCCCCGTGCCTTCAGGAGACCTACGTGGTTAATGGGGAAGTTGAGAGCCAGAGGTCAGCTGCAGTTACTGTTCTCTCTGATTCAGGTCCTGTCAGCTCTTAGCAGGTCCTATCAGTGTTTTCCAGATCTGTGCATATTTTCAAATGATTCTGTAAATGTTCTCGAAAGGTTTCGTCTGCTATATAGAGTGTAATGGAGCAAAAGAGCCCTGTTCAGGAAATCAGCAAGCAGAGGAAAGTGACAGGAACGCTGCTTGGGATCCCAGGGGACCCTGGGCTTACCGGGGTCCACAGGGCACATCTGAGCTATTCCCACATGCTGAGGCAGGGACAGAATGCAGGAGTGACTGGGGCTAGGGCAGGAGCAGGGATGGATAGGCTAACTGGGAAGATTTCCTGGGGGAAGGAGGAGGAAAGGAAGTCAAGTTTGCATTTTGGAAAAGGGAATGGTGGATTAAGAAGGGGGATGGCCAGTGCCAGGGCCTCGTAGGAAGGGGAGTGTGGGGTATGAGGGTCAGTTGACGTGAAGGCCTCACCTTGCTGTTTATTACAGGGGAGAAGAGGCGGGGCTGTGTGTCTGCACCAAGTGAGTGACCTTCTTCCCCCCACCCTCAGCTGCTTTGGCTCCTCCTGGCCCTGTGGGCCCCTCACCTCCTTTTTTTCCTCTCTTTCCAGCAGCAAGGGCAGCCAGACTCACCCTCCAACAGGGCCTTCTCTCTGCTCTTCTGGACGACCCTGCTTTTGGCCCCCGTGGGGTTCCAGCACTCAGGAGCTGGGCCCTTGAAAGTCCAATGCCTGCCACTTAGAAGTCTTGGAAACTGCTTGGAAACCTTCATATGAAGAAGGGACCTTCGAGCAGCCTCGAAGCAAGAACACGGTTTCAGACCAGCCCTGGAAGCCATCTCCCACCCAGGGTGTAGGGGAGTCTGAGGCCATGGAAGGGTGGAGGAAGCCCTGCTATGTGGTGGGGACTCCCTGAGACAAGTAAGGCTAGTACTGTGATGACCATTTGATTAAACAGTGTTGGAGTGCGGTGACATTGGATTTCATGATTGGTTTATTCCATGACTCGCCCATCTGCCCTGCTCTGGCCTCATGGGATTGAGGGACTTAAAAGAATGACTTCTTTATCACTCCTAAACATGGCGCCCCGCCCCGTGCAGACCCCTGTCACACACTACAACTCTCGAACCCAAAAGCTTTAACAGCCAGAGGTCCTCATAACCCCCTGAAGGCAGGGACAGGACAGATGGCTTCCTCTGCTCATTAGCCAGATGAGGAATGCAAAGCCAAGGAAGAAAGCCACTTGCTCAAGGACAGAGTTAGTGCTGAAACCAGTCCCTGCCTCACGGCTCAGAGCTCTACACTGAAGATTGAAAGAAACTCGATGGGAGGATCTTAAGCCTAAGATACTTGGGATCCTGTTGCCATTTCTCTCTGCCCTCCTCCCACAAGGGTCCCTTTTTGCAAGGAGGGAGGAAATCTCAAAACATGAGGGGACAGAGATTTTCACACGCTCTGGAGGCATCTGACATCCTGAACAGAAGCTTTATTGAGGTGAGGAAAGCAGTATAGGCCCCTTCTAAAATGACCCTCACGCTCACCGTGCAGGTGCTCTACTCAGCAACAGAAGAAGGAACCCTTCCACTGCAGCAGGAGCCCTCCTGGGGTCCCACATCTTCCTCCTGGGGCAGGTCCCCAGCCCCCTCTGAGTCCTGCTGTCTGTGCACTAGCACATGAGCTGGGGAGGAAGGACCAGACTCCCCAGGACTTGGGGTCCCAGCTCCTCTGGCATCCTGAAGCCCAGTTTCTGAAGATATCTGGGCCCCCACAATCCCTGGTACTGTCAGCTCTGGGGTCTCAGGGATGGGGGGCCCCAGGTTTTGGAAACTGTTGCGCACTCGAGTGATATAGCGGCTGAGGATGCTGGCGCCTTCAGGGGGCCGGCGCGTCCCTCCCTCCGCCAGAGTCCGCTGCACCCCAGCTACCTCACTTTGCAGTCGAGAGACGGTCTTCGTCAGCTCCGTCAGCCTGTTGCCCAGGTCTGCGGGGGGTGGGGAGGAGGAGAGTTGATGGAAGGTCCCTCAGAAGATGAACCTGCCCTGTAACACTTCTATCCCTGACAGAACCCCAGGGTGCATCACATTTGGGGTTCCTGAGGGAGAAGTGGGGGGAGTGATGATGGGGTCGAGTGGGAGGGTGAGCAGGGCAGGTGAATTTGAGAGGGGCCTGGTGGGGGCGAGTTCAGAAGATACAAAGATGGAAAGTCTGTGGATCAGGGAAGGAGTCAGGAATCTGAAGGCTGGGAAAGTGCTCTGATGGGTGGACACTTGTGGGTCCGCCCTGTCGGCCCCTGTCCCCATCTGCAGCGACCCGTCCACCTCACAGCCATCCTCAGCGCCCAGTCCAAATTCTGCCTCCTCTTTCTCCAACTTCTGGTTCTCTGTTCTTCTTCCTTCCCGTGAGCGCCTCAAAATGAGAAGCTCCTTCTCTCCTTGGGGTCCCACTGCAGTTTGGGTCTGTCTTAGCTAACTAAGCACTTTCTGCCTAGTAAGATGGTTTTTCCTCCCCACCAGACTGAGAGCTTCCTGTGTGTCCCTGCCCTACACAGTCCCCCTGCCTCCGAGACAGGGCCTGGAACAACGGGGACAGACATGGCAACGAATGTTGGTTGAGTGAATAAGTGAATGAATAGTGAATTAAGTAAATGAATAAATGACTAAGGGAGTGAATGAGAACAAATGAACACACGAATGAGGGTGAGAAGAAAGGATTACATGAAATCAGCGGAATAAATAAATGGGTCAGAGAGTAATTCAGTGCACGGGGCCACACTGCAGGCTACGGCTTCTGAGGGCAGGGTAGGGTGGGGCCAAATGTAACTGCAGGCTGCGTGAGGGACACAGGTCTGGGTGCGGTCGGTGCACTTACTGCATTTACTCTAACCAGCAAGGAGCAGGAATGGGGAAGGCTGGGAGGCGAGCAACCAACCTTTCCGGCGGGTCTCCTCGAACTCCCGCCGGGCAGTCTCTATGTAGCGCTGGACCAGGGCCTTGATGACTCGGAGGCGGTAGGATCCGTGTTCCCCATCCCCAGGCCCTGCCCCTGCCCCTGCCCCGGGGTTGGCCTGGGATGGGAAGAAAGGAGGGCGAGAGAGATTGTCCAGGTCAGCTTTTCTCCAGTTACCGCTCCCTCCTACAGGCAATGAAGGACGGAGGCAAAGTCTGTGCAGACTTTTCTGTCCATGAGGGCCACACACATAGACCCCGGTGCAGTCCTGGAAGGTGGAAGGATGGCGGCCAGGAGTTGGGTGGTGGGGTGAGGGTTAGGAGGTGGAGGGGGCAGTGGGCAGAGACAGA
The DNA here is from genome assembly GCA_004027475.1 of Anoura caudifer. NCBI lineage: Eukaryota > Metazoa > Chordata > Mammalia > Chiroptera > Phyllostomidae > Anoura > Anoura caudifer. Next base: position 115,930 of record PVKU01005787.1, read on the forward strand.
AATATTGAGCAGGGCAGAATGCAATTTCTCTCTGGCCACTAGCCCACCATTGGTTTTCCTGAATTGAGTTAGTCCAGGTAGCCCTCCCCTTCAAACTCTGAATACTTAGGAAATAGTTATTTATACTTATATAGTTTTATCTTTAAATATTTTATAGTTAGCATATTTACTTTTATAATATAAAAAAGCAAAGCACTTCATGAAATACATTTAAAAAGGAGATAGGGAATCGACAGAGATGAGGTGGGCAGAAGTGTCAGAGAGAATAGTGGGCCCTTTCAGCCACAGAGTATATAAAGCACTTTCCTTGTGTAAAATAAAGGATAAAAACTTTGGGAAGCTGTTTCCTGTGGAATGCAGGACAACTGGG
>PVKU01005788.1:0-116225 GCA_004027475.1 Anoura caudifer
AGTCCCAGTTTCCCTCCCATCACTATTGGTTCCCCGTGCGTTTTTCTTCATTTCACTTATTGTAGCCTTCATTTTTTTATCTAATTTGTGAGCAAAATTAACCAATTCTGTGAGCATCCTGATCACCAGGGCTTTGAACTGTGCATCTGACAGGCTGGCTATCTCTTCATCACTTAGATAAATTGGCTCTGGGGCTTTGATTTGTTCTCCGGTTTGAACCATTTTTGTTTCTGGTTTGTGTTTTTTTGTGTTGGTTTTTTTTTTTTTTTTTTTTTTTTTTTTTTTTTTTTTTTTTTTTTTTTTTTTTTTTTTTTTTTTTTTTTTTTTTTTTTTTTTTTTTTTTTTTTTTTTTTTGCCTAGTCGCAGCTGTTACATAGTAAGGGGTGGAGCCTTAGGTATTCCCCAGGGCGGGGCAGCCCAGTCGCTGGGTAGTGACGCTGTATGTGGGGGCGGTGTCCAAGAGGAAACAATGGTGCTTGTTCTGCTCTCTCTCTCTTGGATTCCAGTCCTTTCTGCTGCGTCCCCTTCACCTGGATTATCTGCACGTGAATGTGGGACCACCTGGCAGCCAGCCACCTTGCGTGGCCTTACTGGGTCTACACAGTTGCCACCCTGTGCCTGGGGTCTGCTAGCCGCTAGCTGTGCACCTGGGATCTGCTAGCCGCTGCTGCCTGCGTGCCCGGTCCGCATCTCCACTTTTTCCTGCCGCGACTCCGCCCCTCTTATCGGTCTGGATGAATGGTTGTTGGACTTCCGAACAATTCAATTTTCTACGAGTTCTGTTGTTTTCTTGTTTCTAAATCTTTGTTGTCCTTAATTTTGGTTGTGAGAGGAGGCACAGTGTGTCCACCTACGCCTGCATCTTGGCCGGAAGTTTGTTGTCTTTTCTTACTCTTTGATTCTCTCTTGTGAGTTTTGACTTGGTTCTTTTCTAAAACAGAATAATTTCTGTCAGGTTCTGGGAACTCCCCTCCCACCCAGTGAAGAAGTTTTGGGGAGGGGACGCATGCCCTGTGTTGAACTGTGCACTAGGTATAAATCTTCGGTGCCTTCTATTAAAATGTAAAATGATCCGTTGAGTCATCCTCCCTCTGGTTTGACTCAGATGCTTTATGGCACACTTTGCATGTCATTTCTCTGTACTGATTTCCCCATGGAGAAGGGCGTCTGATGGAATCCAAGCAGACTGAAGATTGCTCTGAGTCAAATGGATCTTTTATTCTTTTAGTATTAACCCTTCTTTCTCAGTTCCCCATCCTTGCATTTTCCCTGAAGGAACCTTAATGAAGTAAATAGGTTCTACCACCCTCATTTAGCCTCCTAATCACTCTTCATCATTTCTTCTCACATTAGCAGCATGGAGCTCTAGGGTAATATTCCTCTGGCTTGGAGGAGAGGGGAGGGGACCCTGGGAAAGAATATTTCACACAGATGCCCTGATAAAGAAAAATGTGGAAAAGAAATGACTTTTCTCTGTCCTCTAACTTCTAATAGGCAAGAAGCAAATGCTAATAGGAATCAGAGATTGATGTATGAGAAATGAATATAAATGGAGAATATAGATACAAAGAGGTAGCATCTGAGACAAACTGGGAATGACAAGATAGAAAAGAAAACTCACCCAGGAGAGAAAAGGGGCTACCTCAGCAGAATAAATGAGGGTTTTGGCTGTACTCTTACCTTGGGGATTGCCATAAAAGAACCAAAAGCAAGTATCAAAATATAGAAAAGTAGAGCAGGGTAGATGACCACAAATCTGCCAATCCCGAATTCCACACTGTCTCCCTACCCACCCTGCTGCTCTCTTGCCCATGCCCACACCGCCACCATCACCCAGCTTCCACTAGCAATAATCATGGATCTTAGGCAACCTGTCATGGAATCCATTTCACCCACTGATTTCAAAGCATGTCATTCTTTCATCTAGAGATGACAGTGTGTGCATATGTTGTTGTGAAGCCCAAGCCATGGCCTTCTCTCTGGCCCTGAAACAGTGTGATCTTGCCTGACATCACTGAGTGGAGACTCAGAAGAGAGGAAGGACACCCCGTGATTCCGTAGCCACATATGAGACAGCTTGTGAGAATCTGTCCTACCAGGCAGAGCACTTTTGTGGGTGGGGCAGCACGGAGAACACAGTGCTGACCTGTACAGGGCTGACTCGTACCTCTGAGTACTCTGTTACGCTGACATGAAAATTGGCCCTTGATTCATCTTTCCTTTTAGTTGACTTTATTTATAAGGGAGAAAAGTTCAAACTGTCATTGGGTAGGTTTTCCTTTTTTCTTCATCTCTCCCAAAAATTATGTGATGGCATTTTTCCTTCCCAGCTAGCTATATTATTTTTGAACATCTCTAACTTCCTAAAAAAGCCTTCTCAAGAACTGCTGTTAGAGAAGCTCATGTTTCAGGTTTTTCCTAAATTTCTATGCTTTCATAGAACCATAGAAATTAGAACTAGAGAAACATTACCAGGTCACCTAGTGCATTTCCTCATTTTATGATAAGGAATCGGACGTGCATTGAAGTGATTTGGTTTTGACAGAGGATCTCCGAGAAGAGTTTTGCTCTGAAGCAAAGCTCAGATTTCTCACCACCTCCCGAAAAGCTTTGTCCCACATTCTGCCCAGTTTTTCAGTTTCTGATTTAAAACCCACCACTTGGATTTGGTTAGATTTGATTGCTGTTAAGGACCCTTTTGACCTTAAATTGTAGGCTATCAGATGTGGGTATGTGTTTTCATTTAAAACCAAAGTCCACCCTAGGACCTTTGTAATTAGGTCACAGAACCAGAGGCAGATTGCTTGAGTTGTTAACCCTTTCCTACAATTTTAACGTAGGGGTAGCTGAGTATTTTTTAATTATAAAACAGAACACAGATATAAAAAGTGGGTAAGACTAATATATAATCTAACACAAACTGAACACCCACTTGCCTATCGCCAATGTCAAGATAGGACCTCGCCCTGGTTGATGTGGCTCAGGGGATTGAGCGCAGGCTGAGAATCAAAGGGTTGCAGTTCGATTCCCAGTCAGAGCAGATGCCTGGGTTGCAGGCCAGGTCCCCAGTGGGGGCGAGTGAAAGGCAACCACACATTGTAGTTTCTTTCCCTCTCTTTCTCTTTCCCTTCTCCTCTCTCTAAAAATAAATAAATAAAATCTTTTTTTAAAAAAAGAAAAAGAAATAGGACCTTGTGACAGCACCCCTGAGAGCCCTCATGCCACGTTCCCACAACAGTGCTCTCCTCGCAAACAGAACCTCTGAGTCTTGTCTGTATAGTTTTACCATGTACATGTGTGTCCCCAGATATTTAAGTTTTGCTCATTTTTGAACTTAATATAAATCAAATTCAGTTTTATGTTCTTATTTTGTGTCTTGCTTCTCTGGCTCAGTATCCAACACTAGATTTGTGAGATTCATTCATGTTATTGCATGTGGTTCAAGTTTGCTTAGTATTCTTCCATGACATGAATACACCACAGTGCATTTATTCATTCTGCTGCTGACGGACATTGTGTTTTTTCCAGCTGGGAGTTGTGCTGAACAGTGCTGCTGTGAACACTTGTACAGAGTTTCCGTTGCAGACATGCAGGAGTATCTCTTGAATGTAACCTCAGAATGGAATTACAGGGTCATAATCTGTACCCTTCTTCAACTTCGCTAGATAATGGCAAACTGTTTTTTAAAGAGGTTGAACCAGCCATCAATGCATGAGAGTCCTGCTACTTGACATCTTCACAAATACTTGATACTGCCAAACTCTCTAATGCTTTACAGTTTGATGAGTGTGCAATACATCTTTAATTCTTTATTACCTTTAGATTAATACATACAGTCTTCTACCAACAGTCTAATATTTCTTCTCGCTCAGCCTCTGTCACATCCTGTGTCTTCATGTAGTGTATGAAGACTTGTACACTTATATGTATAAGTGCTAGTAGTTGGCACTATTTTATTATGGGATATTTTGGAAGTTTGGATTATTTTTTTATTTTGATCTGTTTAAAAGAACAAGTGAGCCCTGGCTGGCGTAGCTCAGTGGATTTAGTGCTGACCTGCAAACCAAAAGGTCAGGGATTCGATTCCCAGTCAGGTCACATGCCTGGTTGTAGGCCAGGTACCGCGTTAGGGGCCTGTGAGAGGTACCAATGACTACTCTCACACACTGATATTTCTCTCCCTCTCTGTCTCCCTCCATTTTGCTGTCTCTAAAAAAAATAAATAAAAATCTTTTTTAAAAAGTTTTTTAAAAGAACAAGTGAAATAACATCAACCAGAAAAATTACCAAAAAAAATCAGGACTTATTATGATGGTCCCTAATTTTTTTTTATATTTTTCAAGCATGTAGTAAAAGAACATTGTCACAAACTATGTCAGTAAATTGAACTTCCTCCTGAAAGTTCAAGGAAAATGGAAGTTTATATTGAAGCACAAGAATCATTCCGAGCTATTAAGGGTCTGATGATACAATCGCAAGTGCTTTCTCCTAACAACAGCCTTAAAATTTCAGTTCCCTTGGAACTGACTAATACACAGATGGAGTGTTCGAGTAAATAAAGAACATGGCATGTTTTAGCTGCTCTGTGTCAGGCCCTTACTTTAGCTATCGAAAGCATTAGAGACATTAAGTGACAGGCACTGCAGTTTTCCATTAGAAAATACTGAAAGTGGATTGCTTTCCACTCTAAGTAAGAAGTTTGGGTCTTGATGGGAATGAAAAATGTTCCCATTCCAAAAGTAATAATGTAGTGGTTTTAATGGCATTGTGAACACTAAAATTTCTGTAGACTTGGTAATTTCTTTTATAAAAACTAACCCTTACCATTTCATATAAATAACTTTCTCAAAAAGCATGTTTAGTAAGGTCAGAAGTTTACTAAGCAATTACTAAATAATTTAGTGTTTGATTCACAGAAGTATTTACTCAATGCACTGTTTCTAGAGGAAATGTGGTTGGAATTTCAAGCGAAATGGTTTATAATTTGGTATTTCTCATTACCTAAAAGAGGTATTCATTTCTTTTCATCTGAAACATTCTAGACATGACAGGTTGTCTGAAAGACTTAACATTCTACTCTTTTGTGAATTACAGCTTTTCAGATTTCCCACTGTAGATTTTTTCTTTTTCTAGTTCTTTAATTTACACTTTTACTTCACAACTGTTAAATATTTAATTTCTGAATGTGACCCAATAATGAATGAAAAGTGAATGAGTGAGCTAATAAGTGAGTTTGCCTTCATTAATACTAGATCTTTTACTGGTAAGAGTTGTGGTATATGTAGCTTTTTTAAAAAATACATTTTATTGATTATGCTATTACATTTATCCCAGTTTTTCCCTCTTTGCCCTCTTCTGCCTGGTACTTCCCTTCCCTTCAGCAATCGCCCACTACCACCACTTAGTTCATGCCCATGAGTCGTACATATGAGTTCTTTGGCTTCTCCATTTCTTATGCTATTCTTAACCTGCCCCTGTCTATTTTGAACCCACCATTTATGCTTCTTATTCCCTGTACCTTTTCCTCCATTCTCCGCCTTCCCCCTCCCAGCTGATATCCCTGCAAATAATCTTCATATCTATGATTCTGTTCCTGTACTATTGTTTGCTTACTTTCTCCTTTTAGATTCAGTTGTTGATAGTTGTGAATTGTTTCCCTTTTAATGTTCATAGTTTTGGTCTTCTTTTTCTCAGGTAAGTCCCTTTAACATTTCATGTAATAAGAGCTTGGTGATGATGAACTCCTTTAGTTTTACCTTATCTGGGAAACACTTTATCTGCCCTTCCATTCTAAAGGGTAGCTTTGCTGGATAGAATAATCTAGAGTGTAGGCCCTTGCTTTTCATCACTTTGAATACTTCTTGCCAGTCCTTTCTTGCCTGCAAAGTTTATTTTGAGACATCAGCTGACCGTCTTATGGGAACTCCTTTGTAGGTAACTCTGCTTCTCTTTCACTGCTTTTAAGATTCTCTTTTTACCTTTAACCTTTGGCATTTTAATTATGATGTGTCTTAGTGTGGTCCTCTTTGTGTCCCACTTTTTTGGGACTCTGTGCTTTCTGGACTTGTATCTCTATTTCCTTTGCCAATTAGGGAAGTTTTCTTTCATTATTTCTTCAAATAGGTTTTCAGTTTCTTGTTCTTTCTCTTCTCCTTCTCGCACCTCAGTGATTCAGATATTGGTATGTTTAAAGTTGTCCCAGAGGTTCCTAAGCCTATCTTTGTTTTTTCGAATTCTTTTTTCTTCTTGCTGTTCTGATTGAATGCTTTTTTTTCCCCTTGTGTTCCAAATGTTTGTTTTGATTCTTAGCTTCATCCATTCCACTATTGGTTCTCTGTTGATTTTTCTTTATTTCACTTAGTGTAACCTTCATTTTTTCCCTTATGTTTTTGCCATACTCAATGAGTTCTTTGAGCATCCTGATCACCAGTATTTTGAACTCTGCATCTGATAGATTGGTTATCTCCATTTCATTTAGTTCTTTCTTTGGAGTTATGTTGTGTTCTTTCATTTGGGCCATATTTCTTTGTCTGCTCAATTCGACAGCCTCCCTGTGTTTGTTTCTGTGTGTTAGGTAGAGCTTCTTTGACTCACTGTCTTAGAAAAGGCACCTATAAATTATGTGAGGTGGAGCGTTAGGTAATTGTCAGGGGAGGGCAACCCACTTCACTGCTTGGTGGCTCTGTGTGGGGGAGGGCTCCAAGGGGAGACAGTCCTTCTGCCTGGCTTTTGAAGGTTTGCCTGGAATTCTCCATGTTTCCAGTCACTTCACCCACTTCCTGTATGCAACTGGTGCCCTTCCAGCTGTTGCCCTGGTGGTGAATCCCAAAGTGGGTGGGTTTGCATATGTTCTAATTCCATGTGGGCCTTTTAAATGTACTCTTCTGAAAATCTGGCAGTTTCTTCTGCCTCCCAAACCCCTACTGATTTTTACAGCCACAAGTTATGTAGATCTGTCTTCCTGGTGCTGGGACCCTGGGCTGTGCAGTCTGGCCTGGGCTGGGATTGTTTGCTCCTAAGGTATCCCTCCTGAATTTTATCCACCACATGTGACTGTGTGACCACCCATTCCACCACTACCTTTCCATACCACACTGCATTTCCACACCTCTTGGCCAGTCTCTGCAACTCTGCCTGTCTTACCTGTCTGGATGAATGTGTCTTCTTTATATCCTTGGTTGTTGGACTTCCACACAGCTTGATTTTCTGACAGTTCTGGTTATTGTTTGTTTTGAGATATAGTTGTGATTCTCTTTGTGGTTGGGTCAGGAGGCGAAGCGTGTCTAACTATGCCTCCATCTTGACAGGAAGTCCTAAAAGTCTTCTGTGTAGCTTTTTGAGGAGATGAACACAGTATGATAAAATAATAGTAACTAACTTTTACTGCTAAACCATATGATAAGATGATTGGGGTATATGTGTATGTCCTTGTGCAGCTGGGGTTTTTTGGCCTGCAAAAAGAATAAGATCCAGCCAAAACCCAAATCAGAACCTTTGGAAAGCTTCCTTACCATCTGATTTCAGCTGATGTCTGCACACTTTAACGTAGTGTCTAATGCGTAACATGAAGACTGACTGTTAGGCTCATATGTGCTATTCTGGGCTCTGTTACTCACTACAGAGTATCTCATTCTTAGATCCCATGGATGCTGCTAAAGATTTCAGAAGTCACTACATTAGGGATAAAATGTTGTTTAATGAATATTAGTAAGGCATGTGGAAAAAAAAGAAAACTGAATGGAACATAATGCAGTGATAGGAGAAACAGATTTCAGGTTGGCATTAGTCAGTCAAAAACAGACAAATTGGAAGAGTTCCTAGAAGAGCACCCATGATAATCAAAGCATGGGGAGGGCTGGCTGATTTCTAAATTTCTAAAAGAAGAAGAGACAGTATGTCCCGTTATGCTTGAAAAGGGGCCATCGGGAAGGAAAATGATGAGATCCAATAGGAATGTAAAAGCAAAGAGGAATAGAGTGGTGCTGGCGTAGCATAGGGAAGGATTATCCAAGAATAATGTAATAAAATCAAGAATAGCCTGTCATGTTAAAGTCGAGCTACAGCTTCCTGGAAATAATAGTATTTAGATTATAACATTTGATGAACAGATCTGTTTTTAAATATCTTCTAAAACTCCCTGGAAGGTTTAGTCCAAAAAACAGGCATCCACATTCATGTAATTATCATAGCCTAGCTTCATTGATTCAGGGTGCACATATTGCCACACCTCCCTTACTTTCCCAAACCTGTCCTAATATCAGGATTTGGATTCTTTTCTTAAGCCCCTCTGCCGCTGCAGCTTTCCTAGAGCCAGAAAGGGAGCATCTTGCTTGTGAGCTGGAATCTGAGAGCCCATCCACTGCCTTTGTCTTTACCACTGACTCACTGCTCCTCCCTGGTGGCCAGACCCTTGATCAGTGCTGCTGGACTGTTGTCAGACCCCTACTTGGACCTCAGTGGAATTCCACTCTGAGTTACAGGTGACATAGTCTTTTAGTATTTACTCCCTTGGTCAGCCATGGTTCCCAGAAGAAACCTCCGGGCCAACATATCCAGGACTGGAGGAGCTCATAGCGTCAGTTCCACATATTGTGCCAGAATATCCTCTTAGGTTTGGATTTCCCATTTCCAAAGATAATTTCACTTTAACAGACTTGTTCTCCCCATTTACTCAGGAATACCATGATCTAGAGCAACAGTTCTTCCTAACTTGGCATCAGGATCCCTGCATAGCAACAGCGATCCTGAGAAAGAAAAGCAAAGTTGGAGGAATCATGCTACCTAATATCAAACTATAGTATAAGGCCATAGTAATCAAAACAGCATGGTACTGGCATAAAAACAGACACATAGATCAATGAAACAGAATAGAGAGCCCAGAAATAAACCCACACCTTTATAGTCAATTAAATATTCAACAGAAGAAGCAAGCACATACAGTGAGCTGAAGATAGTCTATTCAATAAATGGTGCTGGGAAAATTGGACAGATAAGCGCAGAATATTTAAACTAGACCACCTTCTTACATCACACACAAGAATAAATTCAAAGTGAATTAAAGACTTAAATGTTAGATCTGAAACCATAAAAATCCCAGAAGAAAACATAGGCAGCAAAATCTCAGACATTGCTCATAGCAATATTTTATTAGATGTATCTCCCCAGGCAAGGGAAGCAAAAGAAAAAATAAAAGTGGGACTACATCCAACTACAAGTTTTTGCACAACAAAGGAAAACATCAACAAAATTTTTAAAATCCACAGAATGGGAGAACATATTTGCCAATATATCTGATAAGGTGTTAATACCCTAAATTTATAAAGAGCTTACAAAACTCAACACCAAAAAATACAAACCCAATTAAAAAATAAGCAAAGAACCTGAGTAGACACTTCTCCAGAGGACATACAGATGGCCAATAGACAAATGGAAAGATGTTCAGTGTCACTAATCATCAGAGAAATGCAAATTAAAACTACAATGAGATATCATCTCACACCTGTCAGAATGGCTCTCATCAATAAGTCAACAAACAGCAAGAGCTGGCAAGGATAAAAAGAAAGGGGAACCCTTTTGCACTGTAGGTAGGAATGAAGACTGGTGCAGCCACTGTGGAAAGCAGTATGAAGATAACCTCAAAAAATTAAAAGTGGATCTGCCTTTTGACCCAGCAGTCCCACTTCTGGGAATATATCCAAAGGAACCCAAAACACTAATTCAAAAGAACATAAGCACTCCTGTGTTTATTGCAGCATTATTTACAGTCACCAAGGTATGGAAGCAGCCCAAGTGTCCATCAGTAGATGAGTGGATAAAACAACTATGGGACATTTACACAGTGGAATACTACTGAGCCATAAAAAGAAAACTTTTACCCTTTGCAATAGTGTGGATGGACCTGGAGAACATTATGCTAAGTGAAATAAGCCAATCAGAGAAAGACAGATACCATATGATTTCACTTATATGTGGAATCTAATGAAGAAATTGAACTAACAAACTACATAGAGACAGATTCATAGATAGAGAACAGGATGACAACTAAGGGGGGAGGGATGTGGGTAAAAGGATTGAGCAAAAAGGGAAAAGGATTCATGGACATGGACAACAATGGGGGGTTGCAGAGGGGAGGTATAAGGGGACTAAATGGTCCCCTTAAAATAAATAAATAAATAAATAAATAAATAAATAAACAAACAAACAAACAAACAAAATGAAAAAATTAGAAAAAACATGTTTGGAAATCACATATCTGATAAAGGACTTCTATTCAGAATGTATAAAGAGGTCTCAAAACTCAATACAGACATATGTCAGAGATAGTCAGGCTTGGTTTCAGGCCACTGCAATAAAGTAAGTATCTCAATAAAGCAAGTCATAATCTTTTTGCTGGCGGAGGTTCTTGACTTCAATTTTTTAAAAAACATAACTTTAAAGTGCTATAAAGTGAAGCATAATAAAATGAATCATGCCTGTAATAAGAAAACAAAACAATAAAAACAGCAAAGAATCTGAACAAACATCTTTTCACAGAAGCTAAGTAGATGAATAAACACATAAAAGATGCTCAACATTTTCACTCTATTAGAGAAAAGTAAATTAAACCACAAAGAGATCAAACAGTGTGCCTGTTAGAATGGCCAAAATTAGAAAGACAGACCACACCAAATGATGACAAGGATATGAAAGAACTGGAACTCTCATACACTGCTGCTGAAAATATGAAATGGTACAAGGTACAGCCACTTTAGAAAACAGGGGCAGTCTCTCTAAAAGTTAGACTTACACACAGCAAATGATTCTTCTATTCTGCCCCTAGAAATTGATGAAACAGATGAAAAATTGCACTTTGTCCATGTAGTAGGACACTGCTCAGCATTAAAGGAACACACAGTTGAGGCACACAATGTGAATGAAGCACAAAATAGCTATGAGTAAAAGAAGCCAGATATAAAAGGATATAATCTGTGACTCCATCTATATAAAATATATAAAATGACAACTAATATATAGTGTCAGAGCAGACCTGTGGTTTCAGGGGGAGGGGCACAGAGAGGTGCAAGGGAAGGACAATTAGGGGTAGAAAAAGAATTCCATTGATAAAGGATGTGTTCAGTCTTGATTGTGATGATGGTTTCACAGTTGCAAACATATGCCCAAATATATCCAACTGCACACCATAAATATATGTGGTTTATTGTATCTGAAAGCTGTAAAAATTAAATAAGAAAGTAAAACTGTTGGATTTCATACTAGTAGTAAACTTTATTGAAAAACTATATTATCTAAATTAATTACAGATACTGTTTTTTAACTGTGTCAATGAACAGTTTTTAAAGCAAAGAACTGTTTTGTAAAGGCAATCTTCACTATTGAATGCATCTGTTTTATGACTCCTGTTGTGATACATTGTGTTCACTTAAAGTGCAAGTACATCAAGTCTGCTGGGATAATGACAGAACAGTTCCGCTTCTTTTCAACAGCTTCGCATGAGCAGCAGCAGCATTGTGTTGGTTGTACTTGGTCTTGAAGTGGCCAAGGGCAATTGCAATAGCCGACTACACCGAGCCTTTAGTACACAGACAGTTTAGATCACTTGTTAAATTATGTATTGCAATTAGATCTGTGGTATCTTAGCCAAATTTCAACTAAGCAGCTTACATGTATTTAAATCAAGAAAGCATTACAAATACTTAAAAATGATTCATTTCCACTTAACACAAAGCTCAAATTAATACTTGAATTGGGACTATGTGTGCGTGAAAGTTTCTTTTCAATCAGCCAACAAGATCAAAACTACAAGCTTTAAAGTATGTGTGTTTTAAATGTTTTGGGTGTTTCATTAAAAGACCTGGCTTTTTTTCCATGGGGTGAAAGGACACACTGAATGGAAAGGATACCGTCAGCCATAAAACACAACTTTGCAGTATGTTTCCTGAGCTCACTGAACTGAGCGTGAATGTGCTAATAAGCAATTCTGCCCCTTTCTGCCTGGCTCATGGCAGCGAGACTGAGGAACCATGAAATTCTTTCTCACCTTTGCCTGTGACTCAGATGGTGGTGACCCAACCTCTCTTTCTTTCAGGGTGTGAACGGCATGTCTCTGGATGAGAAGCCTGACTCCCCCATGTATGTGTATGAGTCCACAGTCCACTGCACCAACATCCTCCTGGGCCTCAATGACCAGCGGAAAAAGGATATTCTCTGTGACGTGACTCTGATCGTGGAGAGGAAGGAGTTCCGGGCCCACCGGGCTGTGCTAGCTGCATGCAGTGAATACTTCTGGCAGGCGCTGGTTGGACAGACGAAAAATGACTTGGTGGTCAGCTTGCCTGAGGAGGTACAGTAGTTTGGTTTGATTGTGTGTTGCTAAATGGAGGCATATTGACTTGTAGACAATTGGGTGAATAGGAAGGTAGACCCTGTGCCACATCCCCGCTCTGGGGCTGATGTCCAAGTCACCCACACATTAGGTTTGTGTCATAGCCAGTTTTGATTTGATGCATGTAAAGTCTTGGAGACATGAGTCTGAACAGAGCATCTTTCTTGAAGGGAACTGAACCCCACCTGTGGCTCACAGTCACTTGTAGTTTCTAGTTCACTTATTCTTCCGGTTTTGAGTAGTTCAGCTAAAGTTTGGTACAGTCCTACATGTGGGATCTGAATCACAGGGACTGTTGCTATGATTTTTCTGTTTCATATGATTGAAGGAGCACTTGATTTCCCCTGAGAGTTAGAGAATGAGAGTATTCACAGCACCTACCTTGCTAGGGGGAAAAGTAAAAACAAGCAGTAATTTTCACAGTTAATATAGATTCTAAGAAGTGTATACTTGGCTCTTCTCGCCATTGTTGAAAATACCCTACTCAGGTTTCTTAATTACTTTAGTGAGTCTAGTCATTTCTGTTCATTGAGGACACTGGTAGCTGGACCTATCTGTCCAGAGATGATATTCAGTGGGATGATTTGAGCTACAGAAATTCACAATGGGCTTCATAATGGGCTTCACAATGACAAACTTCAAATGGGTCACCCTTTGAACTGGGTATACAATTTCTCTTTTTTCATCATCCTGACTCCCCTCCATTTTCATGGGACCAAGGGTAACACTGAGCAGCCTTGGACTTTGTGTTCAGGGCCAGAATTATTTCCAGGGCACCAGCAGAATGTGCAACACTGGGGCCACCACTGCCAGCTGGGCAGGCTGTGCACTGCACACCTCTCGGGAGTACAGTTCACATCCATAGTCTGACCCAGAGTGGCACAGTGATCCACTGAGCAGAAACCATAGGAGAAACCAAAGACCCTCGTCTCCCTGGTGTGAGGTTCTGATGAGTACAACTAGCATTAAATCCCAAGCTCACAAAGCCTAATGTCTCCAGAGGCGTGGCAAATGATATAGATGAGTAAAAGGAAAATGTAGAAGACAGGAGGCGTTTGTGGGACAAGCACCTGCTCCACAGAAAGGCATCCAAATTCAGCATAAAAAGCAAGTTGATAGATGAGTAGGACATGCTTATCAGAGGGGTCACTAGATCCAGTCCCTTGTTAAGCAACATCTGCTGTGACTCCTGCAGCATGGGAGAGTGACCAGATGACAAAGTGAAGACCCACATAAAAGTCTCCTTACTACTCCTCACAGCACTTACAAGTAGGTAACTAGAACAATCCCCATACTAGCAGCCAAAGGACAAATCAGCTGAAGGTAGTGTAACTGGGGCCAGGGTAGGTAGGGAAGTTTATGCACTAAGTAATGTGGGAAGGCCAAGGATGGCAGCTGTGGTATGACCCCATGATTGGAGCTGGATTTTCCTCATCTGCCTTGGGGGGTGAATACCCATCATTAGGTGCAATGATGTTAAGTACAGAAGTTCTCAGCATCATCCCTATCCCATAGAAAACATTTGTCAAATGTAAGACCCTTCCTCCCTCTCTAGATGGGGAGCAAAACTGTCTTTTGAATTTGTTCCAACTCCAGAATTTCCTGTAAATATCTGTAAAACTTTTAATTATCCAAGATGTTCTTAGGGAGGTATGAAGCTTACAGTTAATTTATTATCTGTATCTCTTTGAGAGCCACCTCATTTATGTTTTTTTACTGATTTTCAAAAAGTTAGATTATATTAAGATATATTTACAGGTCAAAATCAAATTTTGTGTAATTAGTTTTTCTTCCATAACTGTTGGCCCCATCTTAAGACTCCCCGGACCATGTGCCCAAAGCCCTGGCCTTCCCCAACTTTCCTCTGGGATCCTGATTTAACTTCAGTGAGCCCCAGTTTCTATCTGTAAAAACCCCTAAAACTCTGACATCCTTGAAGTATTTATGATAATGCAATGCTAAGGCAGTAAAATTTAAAGGAAACTGAAATATAAATGCATATAGCCTAAACTAAAAGTTGCTTTTTAGATCAAATCCCTCACAGTCTCTTATCTCCTTGGCATTGGGCTCTCTGTAAAGTAAGAGGCACACTGTAGAGTCATTACCCAAAAATCTGCTATTTGACCTTTCCAATTGAGTTCCAGTTAAGTGGAACCTCGTGATATGTTTGTTGATTTTCTTTCTTCCTAGTGGTGTAAAATGACTGCTGTCCCTACATCATCTACATTTCCAAACCATTGAAATGTTCCAGTTGCTCACATACCTGAAACCTCCAGATGTAACTACTTTTTTCTTCCTGTGAAATATCAACTCCTATTGTCAGTATCCCAGCGCTAAGTAACTTGCTGATGGGGCATGTAAGCCAACCCCAGTGCATTTTCCTTTGTGGGTCTGCAGTTGTTTCTAAGGCCTCCCTCCAGGAGCCCTGCCCCCCTGCTCAGAGCACCTTCCTGGGGCCCCAAGTACTGAACATTGTTTTCTTCTCGCTGTATACACACTGAAATGTCCTTGTGGCTCTACGGTCAGTGTCCCTCTTAGCTCAGTGAATGACATCATAGAATTTGAACTAAGTGGTGAATAAACAAAAAATCCCAAACACTACCTTGGAAAGTAGCTTCCTGGAACTAACTGGCATGTGGTTCATATGATGTAAGAATAAGCATTTGATTAGTCCCTTGGAAATCTTCAAACCTCATCATAATTCTGTCACTGCATTTAAATCAGCTTCTGGCCCTGCCCCAGTCTCGTTCACACTTGGCCCACCCCTGCACTCCCTGGCCAGACAGCCATTGTGTTTCTTAGGGGCCAGCATGGCTGAACTCGAGAGCTCCTCTTTGGACTGTGAGACTTCCAGATACAGACTGCCACACTCCTGGTCCTCTGCTCGGTTGGTTCAGGCCGAACCCTGCTCTGGCTTCTAGCCTTGTCCAGTTGTACAGTTCCACCCTAAAATCCTGAGTATTGATGGGCAGCATGGTTACCAGCAAATTGAACCCAGTGCCAATGTGGCCTCTTAACTGGAAGGGGGAGACACAAAAATAGAGATCTCCTTCCTGAAGCCAAGACATAATTGAATTTTCTTGCTTTTTTGTTTTTTTCCCCTAAAATGGAGTGACAGTCCCCAGAAGTTACATGACTTGGGTGTTGGCCCCCTCATTGAAAAATACACCCAGAAGTATGTGTCAGCAAAGAGCAGAAAAGAAGGAAGTGTACATAATACTTTTGTTCAACAACACAGATAATTTAATTTATAATTAGTAAGTGTATTTTGTGCTAAGAGATGAAGAGAAAGTGGTTGATGTGCCAAGCATTGCAAGGCCATTATCCCACTGCTCATTAGTATTGAAGTTGGCTCAACAAACGCATCCTTAGCTATAGTCACAAAAACCATTTGGGGCTGGATGCTGTTCACACTGGAAGTGCATCACAATCACAAAGTTCATTCTTGTGTGTTGAGTGTGGAGGGCTGGAATGGGGTGTGCTTCCTTAGAAGACACAGAGCCAACAGTGGGTTTGCCATTCAGCCCCATTCCTATGGGGCTGCTTGGCTCCCAGAATACCAAGGGAAGAGCAGCTGTTAAGAGGTTATTGCCAAGGTCTAATATCAAAGAGTCAAAAGATAACAAGTGTTAGCAAGGATGTGGAGAAAAGGGATCCCTGGTGCACTGTCGGTGGGAATGTAAATTGTTACAGCCATTGTGGAAAATGGTTTGAAGGTTCCTCAAAAAATTAAAAATAGAACTACCTTGCGATCCAGCAGTCCAACTTCTAGTTATATATCTGAAAGAAGTAAATAATTATCTCGAAGAGATGTCTGTCCTCCGTATTCACTGCAGTGTTATCCACAATAGCCAAGATGTGGAAACCACTTAAATGTCTATTAAGATATGACTGGATAAAGAAAATGCTATATATTGAGTATATATACACATTCATGCAATGCAATATTATTCCACCTTTAAAAAGAAGGAAATCCTGTTGTTTGCAGCAATATGGGTAAACCTGGAGGACATTATGCCAAGTAAAAAAAAAAGCCAGACATAAAAAGACAAATATTGCATGATCTTACTTGTATGTGGCATCTAAAAAAGGTCAGACTCAGGTAACGGATAGAGTACAGTGGTTGGTACCAGAAGCCGGGGGTGGTGAATAGGGCAAAAGGGGAGATGTTGATGAAAGGACACCAACTTTCAGTTCTAAGATGAATAAGTTCTGGAAGCCTAGTGTACAACATGGCAACTGTGGTTAATAATGTGTTATATACTCATAATTTGCTAAGAGAGTAGATCTCAATTGTTCTCACCACAAAATAATAATAATAACAACAACAACAACAACCATGGGAAGTGATCAAGATGTTAATTAGTTTATGATGATCACAGTTTATAGATATATCAAAACATCATTGTATACTTTAAATATACACATTTTTGTCAAAAATAAATAAATATTTCAAACTGGGGTGGGGAGGTTATTGCCAAGACTCCACCACCTTTCTTCGGGTATGTTTCCCATGTCCTTTCACCATCTAGACAGCAGAAGGGTTCTTGCAGAGAACAGCTATCAGGTAGGGGTAAGTATGTCCCCTTCAGATGGACCTTATGCTTTCTTAGGTATAAATATATTTCAGACTTTTGCTCACTCGCTCTCTAGCTCTGTCTTTTGCTTTCTTGCTTTCTTTCTCTCTTTCTCTCTCAACATTTTAGGGCAGATCTTGTTATTTTCAGTGGTAAACAGAAAGGACAGCTGACCCAGAAGGATTCTGAAGAAAAGGCATTTATTGTTAGGTCTGAACCACAGGATGCAATAAAGAATGTTTCTGCGGTAGTGCTGCCACGCATAGAGGAAATTATGGAATCTTCTTGTCTGAAAGTTTTTAGAGGTTATGAAAACTGTTAATGTCCCTGGGATGGCTTAGGTCCAGTCTTTTAAAGAAGTAGTAAGACAGTCATGATTGTCTTTGAACAGCCTTTTCAGTAGGAAATACTACTTAACGCTACAGCACTGGGTGCCAGCATTACTCTGAGCCTGGGTTTAACTGTGGGAGGTGAAACTTGGTGGGAAACAGCAGGTGAGGTGTTTGGGAAATGGCACGCCCGAGATAAGAACAGAACACTCACCACCCCAGAGCACAGAGCCAGCTCTTTGGCCTTGCCCATTCACCACCTAGACAAAACTCGAAAGAGGAGTAATAGGCAAATTTTGAGATCTAAGGAGTATCAGTAGTGAGTGACTCAGAAAACCATGGTCTGGACCTTGGCACTAACTGCGTGTAAGGTCTTGAGCAAGCCAGTCAAGCTCTTGGGGCTTCTGTTTCCTTACTCATTTATTCATTCATTCAGCAAATATTCATCAAGGTCCTGCTATGTACCAGGAGGCATTGTTCTAGGTGCTAGGTGAACCTAGTAAACAGAACAGAGCTTACTTTCCAGTGGGAGAGGACAAGGAAAGACACGAAATAAGTAAATATAATATGTACTTTGTTAGATGTCATTAAGGAAAATAAAACAGAGAAGGAGGTTAAGGGATGTCAGGGTACAGGTATTGCAACTTTAAATAGGATGGTCAGGAATGGCCTGTTTGGGGGATGACTTTTGAGTAGAGACTTGAAGGAGATGGTGGAGCCAGTTGTACTGACATCTAGGGGGAAAATGGTTGAGGCAGAAGGAATAGTAAGGAGGAAGCTCAGAGGCTGGCCTGGGCCTGGCATGTCCAACACACAGGAGCAGAGTGAGCAAGGGGTAGAGTGGGAGGAGGCACATCAGAGGTAACAGGGCCAGGCTGTGCACCCTTTGGACACATTACCTTTCCTTGGAATGATCTGAGAGGCCATCAGAGGGTCTCACAGAAGATCATTTTGACTGCTGTGTGAAAATAGGTGGGAAGAGGGCAAGGGCAGAGGTAAGGAAAACACTTAATATGTCAACAACCCAGGCATGGCATGATGGCCTAGACCAGGGCAATAGCAGTAGAGTGGTGATCAGTGTCAGATTCTGCTGATATTTTGAAGGTAGAGCTTATATGAGATTTTCTTATAGATTGGACATAGGATGGGAGAGAAAGAGAGGGGTTAAGGATCACTTCAAGGTTTGGGGCTTGAGCTGTCATAAGAATGGTGTTGCCATTAACTAAGATTGGTGAAGACTGGGAGAAGTAGGTTTGAGGAGGTGGAAGTAGAATTAGGAATTCCATTTTGTGCATATTAAGCTTGAGATGCCTCTGAAATCTAATTAAAGATGTCTAGTTCACAGGAGGATGCATGCCTAGAATTCATGGGAGAAATCTAATCTGGAAATAGAAGTTTTAATACCAGAGTATCAAGGATATTGAAAGCCACAAGACAGGGTACAATCATCAGGGGAATAAGTGTAGGTAGAAGAAGAAAAGAAAAACGGATTCCAGGATTGAGCCCTTGGCCTTTCCAGAATTAAGAAGTCAGGGAGATAAAGAGGAACCAGCAAAGTAGACCAAGATGGAACAACTATTGAGGTAGAAGGGGAAACAAAAAGTATAGTGTGCTGGAATCCAGGAAAAGTATTTCAAGGAAGGATAGTAGTCAACCATGTCAAATGATGCTAGTAGTCAACTAGATAAAGGCAATTGTACTCAGGAAAGGGAAGAGTGGAGATGGGAGGCACACTGGCCAGGAAGGAAGAGAACCACACAGCTTCAGAAGATGAATGAGCTCAAGCTCCCTTCTCTTTGTGAATATTCCTTGACTTTTCAGAAATGGTCTTGTAAGAGTTTGCAGGAGATGACAGTTAAAGAACTGTAGAATCACTCTTTGCTAACCTAGAATATAGGCAGATTGTAGAAGATGTAGCTCATTGCTCTCTAACCATTTCAGAAGGTTTTAGGATTTTGAAACAATATATTTTACATTTAATGACCTCAATTCCAATGAGTATGCAGGGAATAACAATACTGGTTACCAGCTTGGCTTCCATGGCTGCTGTTCAGAGTAATGAAATGTGATATGTTAAACTTCTTGGAAGGATGGTGCTATATAAACAGTAGGTATTATTATTCCCATAAAAGGAAAGCACAGTGTTGTCTGATGAAATGACTCTTACCTCAGAATCCTCATTAAAAGCTATGGTGCAATTTTCCAAGTTGCATTAGTGAGACTTGGCAGCAGATGAGAAAAAAAGCAAATAAATAAGTCAAAATATTCCAGGTAACTACTTGCTGGCAAGTAAGAAGTTTTCAAGTCCTAGAGTCATGCTGATAATTTAAAATGCCTAAAGGCAGAACTTATTTATAGTAACACAAAGGTGACTTCCAGCCCTGAAATCTGGGCCTTGGTCTCACATGGGGGTGCAAAAATGCAGAGCCGTGAAGAGAGGAGCTAATCCTATGATGGTTCCATCTCCAAAGGCTGCTCAGTGGTGCTGATGCAGAGGGAGGGAGATCTGGTGTGAAAATAGTCACAGTGCTAGCTAATTTTAAAACTGAAATGCATAAGCTGTTTCCAAACCTCTTACAGTTTTTAAATCCTGAGGCCAATAAATCCTATTTAAAGAAACTTATGTTGAAATGTTCCTATTTTGGCGTAATAGAAGGGGTTGAATAGACACGGACTAAGACATATCTAAAAATTATTTTTAAGTGACCTAATTTCAAAGCCATTTTTAAGGATTCCTTTCACTATATCTATTTATCCCTATATAACGAAAGATAGCCACAATGATAAACATTTTAAATAGATTTGTAACACAGCCTTTGACAGCACATTTGTTTGCATTAAATTTTAGTTACCAGTAAATCTATTCATTTTAAACCTTGTCTCTGTGTATGAATTAAGTATCCCTTACATTTCTTTCTTTCCTCTATTTTAGAGTCTCCTAACTATTTCCATTAAAATTAAGAATAACTTTGAAGGCAAAATTCAGAGCTGTAAAGTTCCTTACTTGATCAGTAATCATAACTATTATTTTGTCATATTTAATCATATGACCTAGGCCTTTAATAGGGAACTTAATTAAACTTTTAATTCATGATAAGAAGTTAAAGAGCACTTGGGAAGATTCTTAAAAATTATTTCCACTTTCCATCCAGATTACAAAAAAAAGTGTGATTGAGAGACACAATGGCTATCAGCCAAGGGTATACATGAGCTGGCAGCAAGCCATCGTCCAATTAGCGTGGCTCCACCATTGCAGAGTAATCACTCCCTAGTAGCTGATTGAGTCACTGGTGATGCAGTAGTATTTCACTTGAGCCAGTGCTCTTAGAATCAGTTCTTGTTCACTGGCATTACCTACCCTACTTCGCCAGTAAAAGTGTAGGACCATTTAGGTTGAAAGCCGAACAGAAGAGAAATATTGATTATGTATCTCATTTCTCTCTGCTTCCTGAAAACTGAGACTGCAATTAAATAGTGAAAGCATGTGTGTTTTAAATGAGTTACAAGAAAATACAGTTTCCATACCAAAATACTCAGAGCTGGAATCCAAGGGTTGGTTTTTATTCTGTCTTTTCTTTGGCAGCTTTAACACTTGGCACAAATTTGAGGATATCAGTAAAGTTACCTAATAATCTTAATGGATTCACATTCCATTAAAAACTTGGAATGTCACCAAACTGCTTCAGGTTTCAGCTCTATTGTTGGGGTGTCCGTGATATTTCTTGTGCATGTGCAGTTAGACAAGCAGACAGCTTTTGAAAGAGACCCTTTTTATGGTGAGAACACCTGGAATTGTGGCTGGACAAGCTATAAACCAGGAAATTGATTCAGGAATTTCTTAATAAAATGGATTATATCCAGACATTAGAGTGGTGCATATTTGTCAGTAGAAAAGGCTGTTCTTAGAAGCACAAAGTAAGTAAAATAAAATCATTGGCAGGAATCAGTTAATAACTTTGTTTATAGTCTTGTTTGCTTGAGTTCTTAACCAAAACACAGTCTAGATAAAGGGCTGGCTTATTTTTGCTTTCAGGAGTGAAGCAATTAAATGGTGCCACTTTTGGTTTCCTAATATTTTAGATGTGTTCTTTTTTCTGTTCACTAGATGTGTGTAGTAAAATGTATCACTTTGCCATAGACTCCTAAAATATGTTGACAGTCTTTCTAACTGACGTTGATACTGACTCCAGGCTAACTGGTGATTCAGTGAGCACTGCTGTCTGAGGTGGACTCCTGCGTGAAGCCTGGCAAAGACTATGTGTGAAAAAGTTAATGCATTCAGCACCCTGGGTGGGATGCAGCCAGGCCTCCAACGTGAGCACATTTTTTGACTGCCTGGCAGCTGTTTCCAAGCAAGGCAAAAGGTGGCCTAGGGGTGAAAAAAAAATACAGGGATTTAGCCAACAAAAGATTCCAGCATTTAGAAGAAAATCAAAGGAAGGATTCAGAAGGTCACATTTATAGGCCTCCAGGTTGTTGAAGTAAACAACTATTGCATTTTCTCTCCTGCTTTAGAAAGGATAGTGTTCCATGTCATTGCTACTCACTTTTTTTATAGCTGCCTAACTTTTAATTCTATTGATGTTTTTATTTTTTTAATTCCTTATTGTAAAACCAAATGACAAATTAGTCTTCCTAAAAGTGGTACATAGCTGTAATCATCCATGGAGGGCAGCACCAGCATCTGGAAGGGAGTGAACAGCTGTGAGAGAGCAGCAGCCGCACAGGGCTGACGAGCCACGGTGGTGATGTAGCTAGGAATGAACTGTGCGTGCAAGTCACTTCAAAGATCTGTCCAAAGAGGCCTCCTGCACCTTCACAACTCATCTAGTTTTCTTGATTGATTCGTTACAAAAGGAGAAGGGTGGGGAAAACAAGAAAGTTATTCAAAGTCCAGGAAAATGTCTGCTAAAATATAGAACCCTCAAGGGTCTTGGCATGTAAAGATGGGCACTGCAATACCACGAGAGACATGTTCTTCCTTCCCAGCAAACACCTTAGACTATGGGTGAGTGCTCTTTCTGCCAAATGGAGCTGTGGAAGCCCGGGCATTGAACTGTGCCGTACAAATAGGAAAATGGGAAGATTAAAACCATGAAACACCTAGATTCGGGATAAGACCTTCATGGTTTGGGGAAATGAGCAGGATTCTAAGAGAAGATATTTGACACACACCTTTTGTAAATCTGGGGCTTTGGGCATGGTGAAGGGATGAGCTAAATCCATCAGATTTACAAGATGTTCATGTAGAAAAACGCAATGACCATTCAAAGTTCTGTTTAACAAAGTATCTCCATGCCTCCTCCTTGGGGCTGTTATAGTTATAGGTGTTCTCATTCACTAACAGAAGAAATAGTATCCCAGCTGCATTGAGGGATTTCAGCTGTATTAGAGGAAAATTTTATAACTGTGTAATATACTAGACCCTGGAGTAAGGTACAAAAAAAATATAGAATTACCTTCAGAGGAATTATTTAGTGTGCATGTGTTTAAAACTCAAAAGGCCAAGATGGCTTAAGTACATACAGCACTTCATAGAGTCAGAGGAATATAACACATGACCCCTTCATAGGTGACTTCTTTGGGGTATTAATTAGAAATATAAAGCAAGACCATTTCTTTCCAAGAGCTTACAATATAGTTGAAGAATCAAGACAAAACTGTAGAAATCAAAGGTGAACAATTCAAGAGCATTTGTCAGAGATGCCAAGTTGTGTTGGCTGCTGTTTGTGCTGCAAAGGTTCACCTGGGGGAGAGGTCAGTGTTTTCCTTCCATCTCCCCCATAAAGCTTAGGCCATCTAAAACTTGGTTGATAAGACTTTCCCACTTGGGGAGAACATGTGGGGAGAGCTCCTTTCGGAGAAGACACGAGTATGACAAAGGCCCAAAATGAAGCACTCGAAGGGCATGGAGGAACCAGCTTCGATAAGCACCAATGGTAATTTGGGACAGTAATTCAAAATATGGTCAGATTACCTGGGGCCTTTCTGTGAAAGAATAAAATTTAGACAAAAGAATTTAGTCTTGATCAAATAAACAATAGGAATTCACTGAGACATTGTGAAGTAACATGCTGAAAAATAAATTAAGGAATATTTAGCTAGTGGTGGAATGATTGACAGATGGATCAACCAACTACTGCAGACAGAGGGCACAGCCAGGAGATGCACCCTGATCCTAGCATGAGCAGAGGAAGGTCTGTGCTGAGCTGAGGAACTGTGAGAATGATGGTGCCTTTCAGAGATCCTAAAAATTGAGTGTGAGAACACGTGTGGGGAAAGAGGCCATCGAGCCTTGATCTGTATCTGCAGTGCTGAATATGTACCGAAGAAGCTGAGAGTGCAGAACTGAAGGAACACATGTGAGACAGGCTGTCACCCAGGTGGTGGCAGAGCTGAGACTGATCTCCAACACTTCCACTCCCATTGCCAGTTCTTCTGTGAAGAACAAAATTTACTCAAGATTGCTGGTTTTAAGTTGATCTTCATTTGTTTGGGGAATAATTAAGCTCCAACAGTTTTATCAGACTGAGGATACATGTGTAGAGGTACTCTCTAAATTATCTTTTAAGGAGTATCCCTCCTAAGTGATATTGTGAGCATCAGCCCTTACTTAGCACAGAGAGGTATAAGAACCTACAAGGAGATGCTAAATTTCTAGAGGACAAAGCCCTTGCCTCAAGGTTATTTGTAATCCAGTGCCACATATTTTGAAATGTCAAGAATAGTTTCAGACAAAGATGATTACTTAAAATTATTATGGTGAAGGTATGATGGGCATTAGTGGAACAGCAAAGCAGCACACAGAGACACAGAGTTACACCACACACACATACAGTATTCACACTAACCTAGGCAGATCTGAGCATCACTCCTGCTTGTTCAACCAGGTGTCAGATGTCTTCTGATGCAAATATTCATAAAATACACAATATCCCCAAGGATGCATTCAGTTTATAACTTGACTTTATAAAGCCTTTGATGTAACTTCCAGTTAGAGGAAAATCAAGGATTAGAGAAACAAGCTTAATGACACCATGAGGAAGCAGTGGGTCCACAGGGTGGGTCATTCTGCAGGACAATGGCCTGATTTCTTTAATAAGCCAGTGTCATACAAATGGAATGAGCTAAATTAAACAAAAGTTAAAAGATTTTAAAAACAGAGGCAGTGTATAGTCCTAAAACCAGTTATAAAGGACTTTGGGGAAGGGGGGTTGGAAGTGGAAAAACTCAAACATGATCTGGGTATCAGAAGCAATTTTCCTGAAGTGGAAAGATGGTGATAATCAGAAAAGGCAAACTGAGGAATAATATGCCCAGTATGATCTCGGTTTGATCAAAAAGAAAATACAACTGTGAGTGAGTGTGTGTGTGTGAAGAGCCATAAGGACATGTGCTGAACTGTTAACAGTGGTGACCCATGAATGGTGGGAATGTGCTATATTTTGTTTTGCTTGTCCGTGTTTCCCAACTTCCTACAGGGTACATTATTCTGTTCCTCTAATAATAAAAGGGTTATTTGAACAGTTCGGTGGATAGAAGGGAAGGAAAGAAGGAAGGCCCGATGAAGTATGGAGCATAATTCTAGAAAAATAAAACTCTAAGTATGGCTTTATGTGTGATTTCACGGGTTCTGTGGCCTCGTTGGTTTTCTCCATGAAAGTGGTAGCACTGCCCCCATGCGTCCTGGACCTTCCATCCAGCTCAGGGCTCCCCTTTCTCCTGTCTCAGATGCTCAAGATCTTAACTTGAGCTGAACCAACTTGTATGCACAGTCTCACTGGTTAAATGAAAATCAACCCAAAAAGCAATAAAGGGAATAAATTTCTCTTAGTTCCTCCTTATTAAAAGTTTAAGGCCTTTTTTCATATTTAAATTTACATGGGTCATTAATGAAACTTACAGATGCTTTTGCCATTCCATCTCTGGAAATTACTCATGTTAGTTTCAGCGTAAATAGTTCACATATTTTCCAAGTGTCCGACCCTATGCATCCCCAGATAGAGAAGGAAATTCTCACCATCTAGTCAAATCTTGTGCAATTATAAAGGAAGAAGGGGATGTGGAGAGTGTCCTTTCCTGTCACCCTGGTATATAATGAATACTTAAGAAAAGGAGAGTTCTTTCAGGGGTATTTTTAAACATATAGAAATATTTATAAATGTATGCTTTAGGAAGTCACTCAATAAGCTTGGGATTTACTTCAAACTCTAGTTGTGTACAGAGTATCTCTAAAGAGCTCCTTCTTTAAGGATCTGTCAGGATGTTCAGTAATAAGGAAATGTTTTTATTAATGAGATGAATGATGACTTTTTTAAAACCAATAGTAAAAAGGCTGCTTCCTTCCTTAACCGGGCTTTATTAAAAGAGGACACCATCACCTGAAACTAATACAAAATAATATTGAATGTAAACTCTAATTGAAAAAAATTTTTAAGTTTTTTTTTTAAGGATGTCATAAAGTCACCCCTAGATCCTGGAAAGTCTGGACCCAGGGGGATCCCTAGAACTCACACTGCTTTCCTTCCTCTCCACATTTCCCCTGAATCAGAGGGGCCATTCATTGGGAGCCCTGCAGCAGCGAGGGGATTTCCCTCCATCACGCCCAAAGTCTGGAAGAAGACAACTGACACATGTGTGATTGAGATTTCAGAGAGTGAGTCAAAATAGAAAGTGATGCTCTAATGGATCTGCACCTGTGAGGCTCACGCTGGTATTTAAAACAATTTAATGCAAACTGTTGCCTACTCCGTGGTAAGCAGAGTGCTGGTACTTCCTTACTTCTTCCTCAGGAGCCTCCAGAAATGTCTTTTTTTAATAGGTTTCTTTTTAAGTGATTTTCTCTTAAATCAATCTTTTTTTAATATCTTTTTTTAAGATTTTATTTTTTAGAGAGAGGGGAAGGAAGGGAGAAAGAAAGGGAGAGAAACATTAATCAGTTGCCTCTTGAATGCCCCAGACTGGGGACCCAGCCTGCAACCCAGGCATGTGCCCTTATAGGGAATCACACCAGCAACCCTTCAGTCTGCAGGCCAGCATTCAATCCACTGAGCCACACCAGCCAGGCCTTAAATCAATCTTTAATTTGTTTTTGCGAAAGACCTATAGTATTTAAATCTTCTAATACCCATATATTAGTCTTCTCAGTCTGCAGTAACAAAATACCACAGAGTTGAGTGGCTTAAACCACAGAAATTTATTTTCTCACAATTCTGGAGGCTAAAAGTCCAAGATCAAGATGCCATCAAAGTTTTTTTCTGATGAGGCCCCTCTTTCTGGCTTGTTAGGTAGCCGCCTTCTCACAGTCCGCACATGGTCTTTCTTCTGTGCAGAGAGAGAGAGAGAGAGAGAGAGAGAGAGAGAGCGCACGCAAGCACGCAATGATGTCTCTTCCTCTTCTCATAAGGACACTAGTTCTAGCAGGTCAAGGTTTCACCCTTATGATATCATTTAATCTTCATTACCTCCTTAGAGTCCCTGTCTCCAAATAGAGTCACACTGGGGATTAGCATTTCAACATGAATTTGGGGAACATAGTCCATACCAGCCCACTAAAATACAAAACAATATATGTGCAAGATCACCTACATATATGTACAACCACACAACCATGTACTATGCAGCCATAAAGAATGAAAGATCTCTGTGAGCTGATGTGGAATGATTACCAGCATATGTTTTAGAAGGCAAAAATAAGAGGCAAAAGAGTACATATGATGTATATGGGATGCTTCCTTTTGTACAAGAAACAAAGGAAAACAAATATATATTTAAAATTTATAAATGTATATCTATAATTTATAAGTAAACATACACATACACATTTGCACATTTTGTAAAAATAATCCAAAAAGATAAAATATGAAAAAGGTGGCCTTTAAAAAGTGAGAGTCTAAAGTGGGAGTGACTCTTCGAATGTGTCCCTTCTGTGTTGGCTTTTGAACCATTTAGGTGTTTTACATAGTTCACAAATTAAAATTTAATCAAAAAGATGAAACACAGTAAATCTTAAAATTTAAAACAAACAGAAAAAATGAACTCATTGTATATTAAATTGGTGAATTAAACACACAAATTAAAAGAATAAATTAGGTTAACTTTTGAACACAGTACTGTGATTAAACATCCTCTATGGGACATTCTTCAAGACAGTGGACAGAACTTTTCAATAATGTCTCTGTCATGAAAGACAGTGGAGACAGTGATAGATTAAAGGAAACAAAATGAGAACAAATGAAATAAGGGATTCCGGATTGGCTCCCAGGTTTAGGAAAAATCTATAAAGGACATCACTGGAGCAATTTAGAGAATCTGCATGGATACTGTACATAAGTTCATAATATTGTGTCAACTTTAACTTTTCTTGGGTAGTAAAATGATATTTTGGTTATGTAGAATGATCTTGTTTTCAAGGAATACCTGCTGAAGTATCAGGGGTAAAATGTCATGATTTACTTTCAAATGGTTCTCAAAAGAAATGTACACAGTGTATGTGTGTATGCACATGTATAGATAGATATAATATAAAAAAAGAACACAAACTTAGTAAAATTAAAGAGTTGGTGAATCCAGATTAAAGGTATATGGATGTACATTTCCTTCATCTTTTGTATGCATTGAAATTTTCAAGATGAATTGTTGGGGAAAACAAACAATGGTATTGGATTGTCATGAAGGTGCTCCATTCATTCAAGAGGTAGTTACTGAGCACCAGCTCTGTGCTGAGCCCTGTACTAAATCCTGGGAGTCAGTAGCGGCTAGGACAGAGCATACTGGAGTTCTCATGGGCCTACATTTTAGGGCAAAAGACAGATAAGAAAACAAGATAACTTTATTGTGAAAGTGCTACAAGAAAAATAAAACAGGGTGATAGGATACACAGTCATTGAGGGAGAAATGACACTAGGTGGCCAAGGAAGGCATCCCCAAAGGAGAGAGGTTTGCACTGAGCTACACTGTCTGTTCACATATATACATATATATATAAGTTGGTGATGAGTTTACAGAGGAAAAGGACACATGGAGAAGAATAGGTAGTAGGTAGTGAGGGACAGAAGTTGAAATTTTGGATATGGTAGTTCAGAAAGGACTCATAAAGCAGGCAGCATACAAATAGAGTCCAGGGCTAGAGCTCAGGTATCGGAAGAAGAAAAATCATATGGGACCTGGTGGGGCATTTGAATGACTGGCTTTTACTCAGTGAAATAGGAATCTTTTGGAGAGTTCTGGGTAAAACAGTGACATAATCCAACTTATTTTTCTAAAGGATGGCTCTGGATGCTGGGTTGAGAACAGGCCATGAAGGGGTGAGGGCAGAGCAGTTAAGTGTCTCCTGCAAGTGAGAGGTAGTATATAGAAGGGTGGCAGCAGGGAAGGAATGCAAAGGTTTGGATTTGGACTCTATTTTGAAGGCGAAGCTGTCAGGATTTCTCACTAACTGATTGAAAGTGGGATATGAGAGAAGGAACAAATCCAAGATGACTGAGGTTTTTGGCCCAAAGAACCAGAAGGATGGGTGTAGCCATGAGCTGAGGTGAGGAAGAAAGATGCCTCAAGGAGCAGGTTTGAGAGAGGACGTGGGTTGGGTGGGTGGATGGCAAGGCCAGGGTGTGAGCAGCGGTCAGGCAGAGGTAAAAGGCAAAAGCTTAAAAGTTCTACTGAGAATTTCAGAACAGGCTTGTGCAAAGATAATTAGGATTGCCTTGTATAAGCCTTTTCACCAATTTTTTTTTTGTTCGTAAATTAATCTAATGGTAAGTTGAGCTCTGTCAGCTCAGATGAAAAGGTTAACTCTCAGTTTGCACTGATTTCTGCCTCTAACAGTCTCACTCCCACACAGAGCTTCTGCAGTGGGCCTCCCTTGTTCCAGGTGCTGGGTGGAGTTTCATTGGGGAAGGAGGGCTCATGCTGCAAATGCGGCCCTATTCACAGGGACATAGCTGCATGAGGCACACTGGTGGGGGTGGCCCTGCAAGGTTCAGGCAGAGTGTGCAGTGGTTCCCAGACATTTTTTGCCGATGACCCTTTTGACATGTGACTGAATTTCACAGACTGCCTTTCAGTTTTGAACCCAAATTTCCCTTCCTTCTATGATCCATGCCTGCGTCCATGAGGGACACACATTCTAAGCATAGCTCGTTCCTCAAGAGCAGGCCCTGGCAGCTTTGAGACTATTCATTCGCATTCCATTGCCTCTTCTGCTCTCCCTCCAAGATTCCTACAGAGGCTGCTCTTAAAATAATGAGGCCTTATTTATTCAGATTCTTCCTCCCCCAGAAAGATGCTGAGAGCTTTTCATGAGAATTCTTGAAGAATTGCTGGGTTCTGTGGCCCTCGGAGAGTGTCCTTGAAATGAGAACTTCCCCAGTAGATGCTTGTTGATGGAGATGATGATCCTTGAACCTACTCTGCCAGGAGAACCATTCCTCTGCAGCTGTAATACATCTTGCCAACTGCAGTCTAGCCTAAGGGACTCCAGGAGACATCCCTTTCTGGCCAACACCAGAAACAGATGGGAGGTGGATCTGTTCTCTCCCTTCTCCCTCTCTTTCTTCCCACCTCCCTAGGTTTATTTTAAAAGGCACATTAGTGAAGTCAGCCAGTCACAAAAAGACAAACACTGTGTGATCACACTTATCTGAGGTATCCAAAGTAGTCAAATGCACAGAAATAGAAATAGAATGGTAGTGACCAGGGGCTGGGGGTCAGGAGGAAAGGGGTTGTAATGGTTACAGAGCTATAGATTTTCAAGATGAAACATTTCTGGATATCTATTTCACAGTTACCTCAATATACTTCACAACTGAACTGTACACTTAAAAATGGTTAAAATGGTAAGTTTTATGTTACATTTTTACCACAGTTTTTTAAAAGCCACCTTAATGGTATTGCTCCCTTGAAAGGAAAAATACAGAAGTTCTAAAGTGTAGAATACCTTAGGACCTAGCAAAGAATCAGCCCATGGGGTGAGGCTTTTGTTGTAACCATAGATGTTTCTCTTATCCGTCTTCCTATGATTTTGCTGGATACACAAAAGTATGGTGTGTGTGTGCATGCTCCAGCCTTTAGCAGACATGTATCGGTCTTCCATGAGTGGTTATTATTATCATTACAAGAAAAAGGCTTCAAAATCATCTTTGAGTTACCCAGCACTTCCACAGGGCAGTCCTCTGCTAGGTTTAATATCAAAGCAGCCATCTAATTCAGCTCTACTAGGAGGCAAGTTTCTATTCTAGCTCCTATTGTTGCTTACTGAATATACAATATTGTCTTTTGGTCCAGAAGTTCCTGAAATTTGGCCTCTTTTGTGCTTTAGACACTTGGGCCCCTTTTGTAACCAGTTGTTGAACTGTGTAATTCCCTAGGTCCTATGTAGTCTGGCTTCCATTGTCTCCTCAATCTCTGTTAGAAGGTTATTTTTGTATATCTTAGGATTCACTTCAGTCCTTTTTGGAAGTAAAAATGTACAATACATTTGTAATTGTAACTTGCTTTGGGTTAAAGAAGACTTCTGAAAGATCATGATTATCTCACCATCCAAGGCTTTGTTTCATGCTCCATCTTACAGAGCTGGAGGGGCAACTTCTGCACCAGCACAACCATCAGTGATCAGGGGTCACTGTCAAGAGAATTTCCCTACAGTGCCAACTTCTCACCATGAGGCCTTGGTTCAGTTGTTCACCCCAACTTTGTGTCCAGAGTTGGAGTTTAAATCACTGATTAGATAATAAGATCACACACAGACCTGGAAGAATGATCCAGAATATTCCAACCCAGAGTCAGGTCCCAACCGTCAGCACAAGAAACAAAATGACCTCCAGGAACCTAGGTGCTGCCATAAATGCAGGAGCATCTCTTTTGCCTTTGTCTCAAATTGCTGCTACAGCTATGTTCTCTCCTAAGTTCTGACCATTCTTGGTAAACTATAGGTATTTACTGAATATCAACCATAGGTAAATCACAGTACTTGTTGCCACAGTTTAGAGTATGTCCTTCACCCTCATCTCACTTGTCCATTGACTTGCGCCCTTCATCTCTTCTGCTTATAGTCATATCTTCTTGTTTATTTTCCACTCATTAGTAAAGATTTTGCTGTTACCTGGATCAGTTCTAAAACCTGTCCAAGAGATTATTAGGGAGGAAAGGCTTTGGGCTATTTTCACCTGCCATTTTAGGGTGTATAGAATGGCAAGGTGTGTACAACATTGATGATATTCTTAAATGGCTACTGTTATGTTAGGTCCAGGAAAATACAAGATGGGGCATGCTGCTATCCATTCAAACAAAACAGTGGATCCATGTGGCTGACTACACTAGCTCCTCTAACAGGTCTAAAGAGAAAGGGCTTACTTGTTCAGCAAGGGAAAATCATGCCTGGAAATAATGCCTGTATAAATGTCTTGAAACTCAGACTGCTGAGTCTGCATTTGTTTAATTTCAAGTTTCTGCAACTCTACAGTTGAATTTTTGTTGAATAGGTTATGATGGCCTTTGAAAGCTTACATATTTAGGAAATCACTGACTCCTTATATTTTTTTAATAGTGCTTTCCATTACATCCTATCAAGGCTCCCAGTGTTCTCTGCAAATTGTTTGTAATCTCAGCAGACCAGTTGAAGTAGGCCAGCATTCCAAACTAAAATAGCTTGAAAGATGTGTCATTCGTAGACTTATAGGAGACATGGGGAAGTTCAAGAAAGCTCTGTTTGTTGTGACAACTCACAAGTCCATATATTTTGCTACTGGTTTCCAGAGTAAAAGAAAATACTATCAACCTTGTCTTTCTTCCTTGTCATTTTTTTAAAAAAATTATTTATTTATTTTTAGAGAGAGGGGAAAAGAGGGAGAAGGAGAGGGAGAGAAACATTGATGTGTGAGAGATACATCTATCAGTTGTCTCTCATACACCCCCAGTTGGGGGCCTGTCCTGCAACCCAGGCATGTGTCCTGACTGGGAATCAAACCAGCGACCTTTCAGTTCGAAGGCTGGCACTCAATCCACTGAGCCACACCAGCCAGGGCTCTTCTTGTCAATTTTTATACAAACTGCTTAAGCAATACTAAAAACCATAAATCCTTCATTTATTGTGGCAGGAAATAAGGCATGCCAAGAACTGAAGTTTAAAAATAAGGTGTGTTACACCTCATCTACCCCATCCAATTTGGAGTCCTTTTACAATAATGACGTAGGTACCACTTCCAGCCTCTGCTGGAACTGTTCCAGCAATGGGGAGCTCATGTCACTTCAAAGCCCCTTCAACTTTATACAGTTGTGATTACTAGCAAATTATTCATCATTTTTAGGAGAAATCCACCTTCCCTTAAATTTTCATTGTGATATTATGTATACCCTCTACAGTGGAAGAGAACAAATTTTATCTCATCTTTTCATGATAGGTCATTAGCACTCTGAAAACAACTCTTGCATGAGCCTTTAAAACTCCCTTTCTCCAGGTTTAACATTCCTGGTTCCACACGTTTCCTGGGACATGGATTCAGTACTCATCATGGTCCTTGCTGGTCAGGCCTACTCTTAACAAACTGCAAAGTACAAGAGTCTCAATGTGATATGAACACTAAAGGCAGAGTGAAGATAGGACCCCATCTCTACATTATGCATCTCTTGATGTAGCCCAGGATTGTGTCAAATTTCCTGAAAACCATGTCACATTACTGACCCATCTGCTTGAGCCAGGATTCTCCCATCCTGTCCTTACAAAGTTGACTTTTTAAATCCCAGTACAGGATTTGATGTCTATTTTTGTTAAATTGTATCCTTATACATTTACCCCATAATGTCAATTTATGGTCGGTCATCCTTTAGAGCCTTGGTTCTGTCTCCTAGAGTATCTCACCAGCTTGCTGCCTGGATCTTTTCCAAGTCAGGGATAGAAGTTAAGCATGACAGAGTACGGGTCTCATTACCAGAAACTTTTCATCAGGTTGAAGTTGACATTCATCTATCATCCAGTATCTGATTGCTTAATTTTACTATCTTTCTGACCCCATTTTTTCCAAATTATTCTAAAAGGCCTAAGAGATGTCAGCTGCCTTGCTAAAATCCTGGGATGCTATTTACACTACATTCCCTGAGCCATAATCCCATCAAAACCAGAAATGAGGTTACTTTGGCATGACTTGTTCCTAATGAAGTGTGAATCATCTGCCACCTTCCTGTCTAGGTTCTAAGTGGGTGATGGTTTGTTTGCCAAACCCAGAGAGATCAAGTGTACGATTCAGATGGAAACACTATTCAAAGACATAGTCTTACTCACTAAGAACATCAAAACTCTTGGAGAGTAAGTGGAAAGATTTACAAGGGCCACATGCACATCTGGACTGAGTGACAGGGAAGATGCTGGGGGAAGTGCTATATTATGTATACAGTATAAAAATGAAAAGAAAACAAAGTCTCTGCAATTCTTGGGAAAATAGCCAATAATTAGGCTAGAATTTCATTCAAAACCAGAAATGGAAGTTGGATATTATTAAAAAACAAAAACTTTGAGTCCCTGAGGCCTACAGTGCCACAAATCTCTATTAGTGATAAAGCAAGTTGAATAGAAATACAGTAGGAGACAACCCCATCTGGGCAAGGCTGAGTCGAGGTGGGGGTGGTTCCTTAGGAGAAAGATACCTAAAGTGGTAACTCAACCATGATATGGGCTTGTGATTCCCACAGAATGAAACACATTAAACCCCCCCCCCACAAAGAGAGCCACCCTCACAAAGCTTCCCCATTGTTACAACCCAGACACTAACGGCCCATCCCCCTGCGTGCAGGGGGATGAGTGCAATTGACCATCAACATCAATCTCCCTTACCTTGTCTTTCTGTTTTCCTGTTTCCGTCTCTCTCAGATACCAGGTTTCCGAGAAAGGCCCCCAAGTCCTACTGTAACAGGACTGGGCATGTCGGCATTGTCCCAGCAGCCCTTGACCCTGCAGCCCCTTCACTGTTTTCATAGAGCTGTACTTTAGTTCCTCAAGTCCCTTTTCTGCATCAGAAATGATTGAATCCTGAAAACACTGCTGTGGAGTTATTTTTGGCTCCCTTCCCTCCAGCCCTGGGGTCTTACCTGCTTCTGGACAACCATTAGCAGCTGTTAGAAGAGGCTTTCAAATGCCTGCTTCTCGCTGAAGTGCTGTGACACCAGTTTTCTAAGAGCCGAACTGCACTGAAGAGGAGAGAGAAAAATGGCAGAAGAGTTACAGAAACCCCCTGCATTTGGGGAGTCAGGTTTTTCTCCCTTTTGTGCAAGAAAACAGCCTCTGACAGAGCTGTAGAGGTGCTGCCCAGCTGAGTCCCTGTGGAGGCTAATTCAAGTGAACTCACGGGGCAGCCCCAGAGATGGCCCTGTGTCATTCTCAGAGACACCGTCAAGGGTGCATCCTTGGTATAAGAATTTTAGCATCCCACCCTCCCTGAGCTGTTGCCACTTCACTGCACCTGATGTTCTGGGCCAGTCAGAGAGGAAATGGCCTGTCACCACAGAGGCTGGAAGCTGCTGCCAGGGCCCCTGAGGCCCCCTCTAACCTGGACCCCATACACTTCCTCAGGAACCCATTGCTGCCAATGAGTCTCCCTAGTGGTCTCCTTCTCAGGTGTTAGATCCCTACAAAGGACTGAGAACTACCGTAGACATTGGGAAAATTCTCTGC
Source organism: Anoura caudifer (assembly GCA_004027475.1). Lineage (NCBI taxonomy): Eukaryota > Metazoa > Chordata > Mammalia > Chiroptera > Phyllostomidae > Anoura > Anoura caudifer. The sequence goes on from PVKU01005788.1 coordinate 34,948, forward strand.
TCCTTGTGAATGTGATTCCATTAATTCTCACTAGCCCCAGTAAGATAATGACATTATTGCAGATCAATAGTTAACACACCAAAAAAAAAAAAAAAAAAAAAAAAAAAAAAAAAAAAAAAAAAAAAAAGAATCGTCTCTGGATAATAAAATAGTATTTTTTAAATAATAAATAAAAATAAAATAATGAAAATAATAACACTTCACGTCTATAAACACTGTGCCACTTTGTAGGGAGATAAAAATATACACATATTCTACTGTGTATACTCACACTTTTTTGCCCAAATTTTTGAAGAAAAAATAAGGATGCGCATTATACATGGGTAGTACCTGAAATACCTTGTATCTGTTCTTGTGTTTTGTAATTACTTGTTACATAAAATTTCTTGCACCCTAATGTGTTAAAAAATAAATGCTAAAATTCCTTTATACAAAAAACAAGTATCTAAATATAAATAAATAAATAAATAAATAATTGAATTAAAAATTAAAAGATTTTTTCACCTGAAAGTTTCAGCCAAAAACGTGGGTGTGCATTATACACGGCAAAGCACAGTACTTTGCGCTTTAGAGCACCCACCCCCAGCAGGCGAGTTACACACAGCTCTGTCCCCATGTTTCACACGGGAAAATCTGCAAGGCCATGTCCCAATGCCTTCCACCTTAGCCCTTAGCCAGAATAATCCTTCAGGTTCCTAAATCTCAGTACTTCCCAAAATATGAGTGTGCATAGCACACCCTGAAGTGAAATGATTCTGAGCAGTATGTGGAGAACTTTTTTTTTTCAAAATCACTGTGTTCATTTTAATACATATTAGAAAAAGTGAACCTGAGAGTTCCCAGCTAGCATTACTTAGGACAAGTTTCTTTATAGGCTAAATTTATGTAAAGAAGAAAGTGAGTTGCATTAGAGAAAATATTTTAGATTGTAATGTGGGTCCAAGTGTCTATAGTTTGGGCACTACTCCATAATTCAGTATTTTTTCTATCCACTAGTCCTGTCTTGTACAATTTCTATTCAAAGAAAGCCACAATGCCATTTTGGGGGGAATGCAGGGTCATCCCTATTTTCCTAAGTTTTGTATAAAATATAGGAACAGGCTTTTTGCATTAAGTACATTAGGATGAAAACAATCTTTGTTTGTATGTGTTTGTGTTTCCTTCAATCAACCATTCCTGGTTATCTGATTTGTGTATTTCTTTCAGAATATCCTAGCTCTCCTGCTTGAGTCCCTAAGCAACTATACCACCACCTCACTTGTTTCTGTACCCTCTTCAAGGTGAAGATAGAGAATGATGCTCTCCCTGACTCCTGATTCGTGTTGCAGAATTTCTTCAGAACTAGACAATTATGCTTCTATCTCAGTTCTCTGTAACCACACCTCTGCTCTTCTCCCTCCTTCTCATCGTTCAGCTCAGTGAGGTTCTAAAGAAGGCCTATTCGTTTGGCTGGTGTGGTCATCCTTGTCATTTAGATGCTCTTCCAAAGGATGGGTATGGAGGACAATGCATTCAACATCAACAACCCTATTTTCTGTTGCTAGAGTGTAGAGTAGGGAGAGGACATGGCAGGACATGAGACAGGACAGGTCTGTTGAGCCCAGTTGTAAAGAGCCTTATGTGCCATGCTGAGGGTATTGAGTTTTATTTTGTAGGAAGCAGGGAGATAAAATGATTGTCATTAGGAAAATGAATCGGACAGCAATACCAAGGAAGAATTCAGGCAGAAAGAACCAGTGGCCAGGTTGCTGCAAGGGTCTAGGCAAGAATTAATAAAGACACAGAATAAAACATGTTTCTTAGAAAAGAAAGCGATAGACTGAAGAAAAACAGAAAAGACCTAAATTGCATCATATTTTTTATTGTACATTTATTAGTCAATTTAATTGTTTATTACCTGTTTCTTCCTCTAAATCAGTGTTGCACAATATCATGTTCTATAATGAGGGAAATGACATTCTGCGTTGCCCAATATGGTAGCCACTAGCCACATGTGGCTATTAAGCACTTAGAAGATGGCTTCTGTGACTGAATTTTTAGGGGGGGGGGGATCAGCTTAATCTTATTTATTTCTAAAGAAAATTAATAAATTTGATGTTAGATGAAGAATAAATGCACAAAAATATTCTGGCAGAGAGTAGGGACTCAACAGAGGAAGCAATTCTTCTTATTAAATTTCATTGTATCTTTTTAAACTCATAGTTTCCTACATGTATTAGGTTAGAATAATATTGTTTATCAATTGGTTCTTTAATTCTTTTTAAAAAATCATCTTACAGGGCCCTGTCATGACACTTTAAAACTTTTGCTGGTCCATTCAACCAAAGATTGTTGTACTCTGCCATCTTCCAAGATTATTTCATTGCTTTACAGCTATTTTAACAAATTCTTTTCTTTTTCTTTTTCTTTTTTAAAATTTATTTTAATTGTTGTTCTTGTACAGTCTTCTGTCTTTTACTCCCATCCTAGCACAACACCCCAGTACTCCGCACCTCCCTTGCATTTCCACCCCCCTAGTTTTTATCCATGTGTCCTTTATACTTGTTCCTGTAAACCCTTCCCCTTTTCCCCTGATCTTCCCTCCCCTCTACCCTCTGGTGACTGTCAGTCTGTTCTCAATTTCAGTGTCTTTGGTTATATTTTGCTTGTTTGTTTGTTTTGTTGGTTAGGTTCCTATTGAAGGTGAGATCATATGGTATTTGTCTTTCACTTCCTGGCTTATTTCACTTAGCATGATACTCTCCAGTTCCATCCATGCTGTTGCAAAGGGTAGGAGCTCCTTCTTTCTTTCTGCTGCATAGAATTCCATTCAGTAAATGTACCATAGTTTCTTGATCCATTCATTTACTGATGGGCACCTAGGTTGCTTCCAACACTTGGCTATTGTAAATTGTGCTGCTATGAACATTGGGGTGCATATATTCTTTTGGATTGGTGTTTCAGGGTTCTTAGGATATAATCCTAGCAGTGGAATTGGTGGGTCAAAAGGCAGATCCAGTTTTAGTTTTCTTAGAAAATTCCATACTGCTTTCCATAGTGGTTGTACCAGTCTGCAATCCCACCAACAGTGCACTAGGGTCCCCTTTTCCCCACAACCTCTCCAACACTTGTTGTTTGTTGCTTTGTTTATGATGGCCATTCTGACAGGTGTGAAGTGGTATCTCATTGTGGTTTTAATTTGCATCTCTCTGATAGCTAGTGATATCGAGCATCTTTTTATGTGTCTCTGGATCCTCTGTATGTCCTCCTTGGAGAAGTGTCCGTTCAAGTCCTTTGCCCATTTTTTTAATTGGGTAGCTTGTCTTCTTAGAGTGGAGTCATGTAAGTTCTTTATATATTTTGGAGATTAAACCCTTGTCTGAGGTATCATTGGCAAATATGTTTTCCCATACAGTTGGTTCTCTTTTTATTTTAATACTGTTTTCTTTAGTCATGCAGAAGCTTTTTATTTTGATGAGATCCCATTTGTTTATTCTTTCCTTTATGTCCATTGCTTTAGGGGACATATCAGTAAAAATGCTGCTGGGTGAAATATCTGAGATTTTCCTGCCTATGTTCTCCTCTAGGACTTTAGTGGTGTCATGGCATATATTTAAATCTTTTATCCACCTTGAATTTATTTTTGTGTATGGTGTAAGTTGGTGCTCGACTTTCATTTTTTTTGCATGTAGCTGTCCAGTTCTCCCAACACTACTTGTTGAAGAGGCTATTTTTACTCCATTTTATGTTGCTGCCCCCTTTGTCAAATATTAATTGACTTTAGAGACTTGGGTTTATTTCTGGGCTCTCTGTTCTGTTTCACTGCTCCATGTGCCTGTTTTTGTGCCAGTACCAGGCTGTTTTGATTACAGTGGCCTTGTAATACAGTTTGGTGTCAGGTATTGTGATCCCTCCTACTTTGCTCTTCTTTCCCAAAATTGCTGCAGCTATTCGAGGTCGTTTATGGTTCCATATAAATTTTTGAAGTGTTTGTTCTATGTCTGTGAAATATGCCATTGGTACTTTAATAGGTATTGCATTGAATGTGTAAATTGCTTTGGGTAGTATGGACATTTTGATGAGGTTGACTCTTCCCATCCATGAACACGGTATATGTTCCCATTTGTTTGTGCCTTCCTTGATTTCTTTCTTCAGTGTTGTGTAGTTTTCCGCATACAGGTCTTTTACTTCCTTGGTTAGGTTTATTCCTAGGTATTTTATTTTCCTTTTTGCTATAATGAATGGGATTTTTTTTTCTTGACTTCTGCTTCTGCTCTTTCATTGTTGGTATACAAAAATGCCTTTGATTTCTGGATATTGACTTTGTGTCCAGCTGTTTGGCAAAATTCATTTATTAGGTCAAGCAGCTTTTTGGCCGAGTTGATAGGATTTTCCATGTACACTATCATGTCATCTGCAAACAATGATAGTTTTGTTTCCTCCTTTCCAATTTGGATGCCTTTTTTTTTCTTGTCTAGTCGCTGTGGCTAAGACTTCTAATACTATATTGAATAGAAGTGGTGAAAGTGGACATCTTTGTCTTGTTCCTGATCTTAGTAGGAAAGATTTTAGTTTTTGCCCATTGAGTATGATGCTGGCTGTAGGTCTCTCATATATTGCCTTTATTAGGTTGAGGAATGCTCCCTCTAGTCCCACTTTGCTGAGTGTTTTTATCATAAATGGGTGTTGTACCTTATCAAATGCTTTTTCTGTGTCTATTGATATGATCATGTGATTTTTGTCTTTGCTTTTGTTTATGTGATGTATTACCTTTACTGATTTGCGAATATTGAACCATCTTTGCATCCCAGGGATGAATCCCACTTGGTCATGGTGTATGATCTTTTTAATGTATTGTTGGATGCGGTTTGCCAATATTTTGTTAAGGATTTTAGCATCTATGTTCATCAGCGATATGGGCCTGAAGTTTTCTTTCTTTGTTGTGTCTTTATCTGGTTTGGGGATTAGAATGATGCTGGTTTCATAAAAAGAGTTTGGGAGTGTTCCATCTTCTTGGATTTTTTTGAAAGGTTTGTGAAGGATAGGGGTTAGCTCTTCCTTAAGTGCTTTGTGGAATTCTCCTGTGAATCCATCTGGTCCAGGGCTTTTGTGTGTCCAGAGTTTTTTGATTACTACTTCAATTTCATCTGCTGTTATTGGTCTGCTCAGGCTTTCTGCTTTTTCTTCATTGAGCTTTAGAAGATTATATTTTTCTAGAAACTTGTCCATTTCACCTAGGTTTTCAAATTTCTTGGCATACAGTTCTTCATAGTAATTTCTTACAATCCTTTGTATTTCTGTGGTGTCAGTTGGAATCTCTCCTCTTTCGTTTCTGATTGTGGTTATTTGGGTCCTCTCTCTTTTTTTCTTGATGAGCCTGCTTAAAGGCTTGTCAATTTTGTTTATCTTTTCAAAGAACCACTCCTGGATTCATTGATCCTTAGAATTGTGCTTTTTGTCTCTATGTCATTTAATTCTGCTCTGATCTTAGTTATTTCCTTCCTCTACTTGCTCTGGGCTGTCTTTGTTGTTGTTCCTCAAGTTCTTGTAGGTGTAGGATTAGGTTGTTTGTTTGAAATATTTCTATCTTTCTTAAGTAGGCCTGTATTGCTATGAACTTCCCTCTGAGGACTGCCTTTGCTGTGTCCCATAAGTTTTGGGTTGTTGTGAGTTCATTTTCATTTGTTTCTGGAAACTTTTTGACTTCTTCCCTAATTTCATTCTTGACCCATTCATTGTTTAATAGCATGCTATTCAATCTCCATGATTTTGAGTGTTTTGGGTTTTTCCCCTTGGGGTTGGTTTCTAGTTTCAGTCCCTTGTGGTCAGAGAAAATGCTTGGTATGATTTCAATTTTCTTGAATTTGTTGAGGCTTGTTTTGTATCCTATCATGTGGTCTATCTTTGAGAATATTCCATGTGCATTTGAAAAGAATGTGTATTTAGTTTCTTTGGGATGAAGGGCTCTATATATATCAGTTAAGTCCATTTCATCTAGAGTGTTGTTCAATGCCACAATATCTTTGTTGACTTTTTGTTTGGAAGATCTGTCCATTTTTGACAGTGGGGTGTTAAAATCCCCTAGTATAATTGTGTTGCTGTCAATATCTTTCCTGAAGTCCTCTAAGATTTTCTTGATGTATTTAGGTGCTCCTCTTTTGGGTGCATATATATTTACAATGTTTATGACTTCTTGGTGGATTCTTCCCTTGAGTATTATGAAGTGACCTTCTGGGTCTCCCTTTATGGCCCTTCTTTTGAAGTCCATTTTGTCTGATATGAGTATTGCTACCCCGGCTTTTTTTTCCTGTCCATTTGCTTGGAAAATTTGTTTCCAGCCCTTCACTTTGAGTAGGTCTTTTGTCCTGAGGTGGGTCTCCTGTAGGCAGCATATGTGTGGGTCATGCTTTCTTATCCATTCAGCTATTCTGTGTCTTTTGATTGGAACATTTAATCCATTTACATTTAAGGTCATTATTGATAAGTACTGATTCATTGCCATTTTCGTACCTATGTGCCTCTCTCTCTCTCTATCTCTCTTTTCCTTCCTTTCCTTAAAGCAGTCCCTTTAGCATCTCTTGCAGAACTGGTTTGGTAGAGGTGTATTCTTTTCAACTTCTTTTGTCTGGGAAGCTCCTTATTTGGCCTTCTATCTTGATTGAAAGCCTTGCTGGGTAAAGTAGTCTTGGTTGCAGGCCTTTGGTTCTCATTACTTGGAATATTTCTTGCCATTCTCTTCTGTCTTGGAGCATTTCCATTGAGAAGTTGGTTGCTAACCTTATCGGGGCTCTCCTGTATGTTACTTCCTTTTTCTCCCTTACTGCCTTTAAGATTCTCTCTCTGTCTTGGAATTTTGCCATTTTAATTATGATGTATCTTGAAGTGGGCCTCTTTGGGTTCCTCTTGATTGGGACTCTCTGTGATTCCTGGATTTGTGTGACTTTTTGTCTCATCCAGTTAGGGAAGTTTTCCATCATTACTTTTTCAAATATGTTTTCTATCCCTTGCTCTTCTTCTTCTCCTTCTGGAATCCCTATTATATGGATATCATTATGTTTCATATTGACTTGCATTTCTCTTAATCCCTCTTCATTCTTTCTGAGCCTCTTTTCCTTTTATTGCTCTTTCTGGGTATTTTTTTTCTACTCGGTCCTCCAACTTGCTGATCCGATCTTCTGCTTCGTTGACTCTGCTTTTGATTCCTTCCACTGTGTTCTTCAGTTCAGAAATTGTGTTCTTATTTCCTCTTGGCCCTTGTTGATAGTTTCTATTTCCTTTTTCATGTTGATATAGTTTGCAGTGAGTTCCTCATAGCTTCCCTGTAGTTTCTGGTAGCTCTCTGAGAGCTCATGGAGCTTCCTGACAACCATTGCTTTGAACTCAAAATCTGATAGTTGAGTTGCCTCCATTTCATTTAGCATTCTTTCTGGGGCTTCCTCCTTTTCTTTCATTTGGGGATTGTTTCTTTGTCTTCCCATTGTTTGTGAGACTCTTCTTGTCAGCCTCAGCTTCTTAAATTGATCTGTTCTGGCTCCCTGGGTTTATGGTGTGAACTTCTGTGGTAGAACACCTGTGAGATTCAGTGGTGCAGTCTCCTTTGGGTATCCTGGTGTTCACAGCTTCCACTGTTTCAGCTAGGATCACAGGTGTGTGCTCTGGGTCTTCCACAAAGCCCTCTCCTCCAGTCCCAGGGCCGCTGGTTGCAGAGCTTCCTCCAGTACTGGTCCCAGGGCTGCCTCCGTTTGCTTGGCCACCCCCAGTCTCAGGGCCTTCCCCAGTGGCAGAGCCGCCCCCAGTCTCAGGGCCTCCCCTGGTTGCAGGACCTCCTGCAGTCACAGAGTCTCCCGCAGTTGCTTGGCCGCCCCCTGTCGCTGGGCCTCCTCCTGTCTCAGAGCCACCCTCTGTCACAGGGCCGCTCCTGGTCACAGGGCCTCCTCCAGACGGACATCCTCCTCTGGATGCAGGACCTCCTCTGGTCGTGGGGTGCCTCCTCCAGTTGCAGAGCTGCCCCCCAGTCGAGGGGCTTCCTCCAGTCTCTCAGCCGCCCCCGGTTGCAGGGCTGCTTCCCATCTGTCAGCCACCTCTGGTCACAGAGCCACCTCTAATCACAGGGCCTCCTTCGTTGCTGGTCTGGGTGAACCACCATTGGACTCCTGCACAATCCAATTCTCCCTCCATCCTGGTTGGGTTTTCTTTTTTTTTTTTTTTTTTTTGGTTCTATATTTTTGTAGTCCCCAATCTTGGCTGTGAGAGGAGGCACAGCGTCCAGCTACACCTCCATCTTGGTCGGAAGTTCTGAATTTTTAGTTTTATTTAATTATAATTAACTTAAATTTAAAGAGTCAAAGGTGGCTAGTGACACCATATTGGCCAGTGCAGGTTCCAAGCATCTGAGGTGCCGTGTTTGCCATTCTGTCCTTAGAGCCCAGGGGGCTTCTTTGTGTTTTTCACAAGCATACTTCTTTATGGAAAATTTTGGACCCCACTTTAAAAAGGAGGAGAAGGATGGAGATTTCCCATATATACTTAGAATACCTCCCACAGGGTTAAGTGGAAGCTCTCAGCATATGCAGATGGAAGAAAGTCAAACCAAAGGGGATAGCTGAAGGTTGGCAGTGGTGGTGAAGAAATCCAAGGCCAGAGGCTGTTCTGTGGGCCCTGCCTTCTTGGTCTTCATTTCTGGCTCTTACAATGCACAATGCCCACACTTTTTCCTCAAAATATGTAAGGGTAATAATCAAAATGGATAAAACATTTTAGGAGGAATGAGAAAAGGAAAAATTGTTATACAGTACAATATGCAGATGATATATAATAGAATTGTACACCTTAAACCTATATAATTTTACTACCATTGTAACCCCAAGAAATTCAATTTTAAAAATGTGTTAAAGCTAGTTCATTAGAATGGCTGTAGTGACATGGGGGAGATCCCACATGACCTGTGAGGAGCTCAGGACTCAGCCCATGACCTTGGCATGTTGCTTAAGCTCTCCAAACCACAGTTTTGTGGAAAATGAGAATAAGAATCATAGCATTTCACTTACAAGTTATGGGGGGAGCAAATGATAAAATTAAAAAAACTTATGCTGTCCAACCCATAAAGTCCCATTCAGATGTGTGTTATAACTTGCACACTGGAGCTGTATCCCAGTGCCTGTCTGAAAGGCACAGTTATGTTAAATTACAATTCCAATATGTACCTGTCAGAAAAAGAAAACAATAAGTCACCAAACTCTGTATTCCTCCATCCAAAGCAGAACCTGATGACACCAACAGACTTTTATCTCTCTCATCATTAAAAAAAAAAAAAAACAAGACTGGGACTTGGCCAAGATGGAGGTGTAGGTGGACACACTGTGCCTCCTCTCACAACCAAGATTAAGGACAACAAAAATATAGAACCAAAAAAAAAACCCAACCAGGACAGAGAGAAAATTGAATTGTACGGAAGTCCGACAACGATTCACCCACACCAGTAAGAGGGGCAGAGTCGGCAGCTGGCGGAGTCAGCAGCCAGAGGAGGGGTCACGGCAGGAGAAGATGGTAGCTGGTGGTCTCGGCACGCAGTCACCCCAGGCACACAGGTGGCGGTTGCTGAATGCCAGGAAGCCAAGCAGGGCGCGCAAGGTGGCTGACTGCGGACACACATTCATGCACAGATAAACAAGGTGAAAATGGGCAGCAAGACAGACTGCATCATGCAGGGCCCCAGCACCGGGAAGTAAAGCCTAAAAGCACCCATTGAAAACACTTGTAGGGGCTGAGGTGCTGGGAGGGAGTCCCAGCCTCACAGGAGAGTTTGCTGGGGTGACCTACGGGGTCCTGGAGTGTGTGCAGGCCCACCCACATGGAACTCAGCACCAGAAGGGCCCAATTTGCTTGGAGAAAGTGGCTGAAGGGACTGGAATCCGCGAGAGAGCATGGAGCAAGTGCCATTGTTCCCTCTTGGACCCTGGCCCCACATCCAGCATCACAACCCAGCGACTAGGCTGCCCCACCCTGGTGAACACCTAAGGCTCCGCCCCTCACTAGGTAACATCCACGACCAGACAAAAACAGCAACAACAACAAAAAAAAAACCTCAAGGGTGGCTCAAATGGGAGAACAGATCGGAGCCCCAGAGCTAATTTATCTAAGTGACCAAGAGGTAGCCAACCTATCAGATGCACAGCTCAAAGCACTGGTAGCCAACCTATCAGAAGCACAGTTCAAAGCACTGGTGGTTAGGAAGCTCACAGAATTGGTTGATTTTGGTTGCAAATTAGATGAACAAATGAAGGCTACAATAAGTGAAATGAGGAAAAATGCACAGGGAACCAATAGTGATATAGGAGGAAAAGTAGGACTCAAATCAATGGAGTGGACCAGAAGGAAGAAAGAAACAACCAAACAGAAAAGAAGGAAGAAACAAGAATTCAAAAAAATGAGGAGAGACTTAGGAACCTCCAGGGCATCTTTAAACATCCCAACATCCAAATTATAGGGGTACCAGAAGGGGAAAAGGAAGAGCAACAAGTGGAAAAGTCATTTGAACAAATAATAAAGGAGAATTTCCCCAATCTAGCAAAGGAAATAGACTTCCAGGAAGTCCAGGAAGCTCAGAGAGTCCCAAAGAAGGTGGACCCAAGGAGGAACACATCAAGGCACATCATAATTACATTAGCCAAGATTAAAATGAAGGAGAGAATTCTAGAAGCAGCAAGGGATAAGGGGCAGTCACCTACAAAGGAGTTCCCATCAGACTGCCAGCGGATTTCTCAAAAGAGACCTTCCAGGCCAGAAGGGGCTGGAAAGAAGTATTCCAAGTCATGAAAGTCAAGGACGTACATCCAAGATTGCTCTATCCAGCAAAGCTGTCATTTAGAATGGAAGGGAAGATAAAGCGCTTCTCAGATAAGGTCAAGTTCAAGGAGTTCATCATCACCAAGCCCTTATTCTATGAAATGTTAAAGGGGCTTATCTAAGAAAAAGAAGATAAAAAATATGAACAGTAAAAAGACAGCAAACTCACAGGTATTAGCAACCACACCTAAACCAAAAGCAAACTAAGCCAACACTAGAACAGGAACAGGAACACAGAAATGGAGATCACATGGAGGGTTAGCAACAGGGGAGTGGGAGGAGAGAGAGGGGGAAAAGGCACAGAGAACAAGTAGCATAGACGGTGGGTAGAAAATAGACAGGGGGAGGGCAAGAATAGTGTGGGAAAAGTAGGAGCTAAAGAACTTATGAAACATGGACATGAGCTAAAGGGGGCAATGTGGGTGGGAGAGGGTGTGCAGGGTGGAGGGGAATGATGGGGAGAAATGGGACAACTGTAGTAGCATAATCAGTAAAATATAATTTAAACAAACAAACAAAAAAAAAAACAAGACTCTGGAAAAGCTGACACCACAACCTCCTTCTTGTAGCTTGTTACGATTCAGTAGTGCTATAGCCAGGAAGTTCTTTATATACAAGAGGGGACCCCAAAAACCCAGAATTTGTTTATAAAAAGTTGTGTATTTATTCTTACATGTTTAAACTTCCATCACCTACTTTCCATGTGATGCAATACACCTATCGAAACAGTTCTTCAACTGCTCTAAACAGTTTCTGAACTCATCAATTTTGATGCCTTTCAGTTCTTCTGCTGGGTTTTGTTTCACCTCTTCCACATCAGCAAAATGTTTCCCTTTGAGGACTTTTTTCATCTGGGGGAAACAAAAAAATGTCTGTGGGGTGATATTGGTTGAATAGGTAGGATGGGGTACGGGGGTCATGCCAGTGTTTTATCAAAAACTACTGCACACTCGGTGCAGTGGGGGCAGATGTGCTCGTAAATCACCATTGAAAAGTCTTCAAAACAAATTCACTGAAGCCAAATACAGCCTCTCACAACACCACTAGCTGGTGCACTGATACAGATGGGTTCCTAGAACATTCACCTAGTGGGGGAAGTCTGTACTACAGGGGGCCCACCCTCCAGAAGATAATTCCATTTTGGGAGGATCCCCCCTGTATGTCTGTCCTGTCTCTGACTTTCTAAATGCAGTGGCTACCTTCCCCTCCCCATTCTCCCAAGACCACCTCCCACTTTGCCATTGCAGCTCTTTATCCCTTTTCTCATCCACCCTCCTCTGTACTTTCATTACCTGCCTCTGGCATTCTATCTTGGCAATAAATTTAGACTCTTTTCTCCATGAACTGATCTCCCAGAACTCACAACCTCTGCAGCACCTATAGCTTTCCATTTAGAAACATCTCTAGCAACCTGAGTCCCACAGAAGCACCACCTTCCCTCCTGCCCTACTGCCATTCGCCTCTTCAGTCCTGTGATTGTAGCAAACCTGGCTATCCTCGCACTTGGAATCACCACCCACAGATGCAGAGCTCTCTATGACCCTGTCAAGTGATGTCAGCTCAATGCCAGCAGATCAAACCCCATGCTTTCTGCAGGGAACAGCTGCCTAGGGGAAAGGCAAAACTTGGCCTGTGTGTCAGGTTCCCAGGCCACACCCCGGATCCAAGATTTTTACAGGGATTCCTATTGAAAATAGTTATTAAGTTGCCCCTAGAATGATTTTCTCATGGTACAAAACCCACTTATTAAGACTTTCTTAACTATGACCTCCTAGCTGATGTTTTTGTCATTTTATTTCTCAGAGTTTAATGTCCTTATTAAAGTAAGGGATAATGGCTGTAAATGATTTTAAAAAATGCTTATTGGTTCAGGGCACCCAAACATGAGTTGGCAGGTTTCACCATCATATTCCCCAGTATTCTCCCTCACAGAAGACATGTCCTCTTTCCAACCATATTTAAAAATGGATCGCTATCAATCCATTGGCTTTCAGCATATGTAAGCGAAAATAATTATTTTTTATCTTGCACTTGGTATATCTTTTTTCTTCCCAAAATATTTACATTAATTAAATCTAAACAGAATGTATGCCATTTGTCATCTTTAAATTTTAATTCTAATTCAGACATCTCTTTATGGTTAACAAACGAAGGCTAAGGCCACAGCAACCCCAGTCATTGGTAAGAATACTGAAAATGAACAAGCCTGCTGACAGTCGATAGTATAATGCCTGATTGTATTGATAACAAAAGAGTAAAATGGTAAGTATACTAAAATTATACAAAATGTCAATATATTTTAGTTCCCTATCACATAAGGGAACTAAAGTTTTATGGATTTTACAAAAAAGAAGCAGCAGCAATACAAGCCCAAGGCCTGACACCTCCCGGGGAGGCCAGCAGGGCCTGCTGGTGCACAGCGAGGCAACTAACACACATGCACCCAGGGCCTGGGTTTTCAGGCCAGTGTCCTCAGGGCTCGAGAGCAGTGAAGAAAAAACACATCTGACCCTTCTCTTTCCTCTGGAGCATGACCACCCAGACTTGGTATCTGGTAGTAAGGGTTAGCTCCAGTGACCTAGCTGTGTTCCCAGACCCATGCCTGTGACCAGCCTAACCTGACAGTTATGATCATAATAACAGATCAGCCTGTGGTGCTTAAAAAACACTTGTCCATGGCACTGCAGACAGCCAAACATAGCCCCATGTTCACAAACAAGCCCAGGTGTGATTTTTACTTTTCATTGTACCAAGCCTAGGGTGGGGCAGGAGTCCTCCCTGAAACATTTGTTTTCATGTGCAAGTTACCTGACTGTAGAAGGATCTTCACTTCATATCCGCGCTACCTGAAACGTCTCGTGCACTGGTCCATGCAGATGCAGGCTGTATTTTTGGTGGTCTACTATCTAAGCAACAAAGGCTAGGACCGAAAGCTTGGATAAATTGCACTTCAGAAGGTTATTAAGAATTTAGTTGTTTGAACCCAGAGTGTATTTTTTCCTGGAAACAGGATATGAACTGTGGCTACTTTCCTCAACCATCTCCCAAGTCTCATATCTATGTTGCCTTTCATTGTTTTAAATGTATTCAGTGAACAGCTATTTATCATTACGCAAAGACAAAAGGAAATGAATTCCACAGTCTGGGAGTAGGTGCAGGGCCATGAAACACAAAGGGCGAGTGGATCATCCTAATGAAAGAAGACTTCATGTAGGAAAAGAGATGTGGGTAGGATTTCCATAGGTGGGAAAGGCCATCACGAGTTAGTCTCCCCCCACTATATACCTATAGCACCTTCTCTATATGTCTGTCATAGCACCTTTTGCATTGTATTGTAATTAAATTATTGCTTGTCTTTTCCTCATTTGTGCAGTAGGATCCTTGTTGCAAGACCTCTGAGTGGTAGTAATGTTTCTAATGTGCAAATTGACTCTCCAGAACAATGCCAACATTGGAGGCATTTGGTTAGCATTTGTCAAATAAATGAAGAGTCTTTTCCTTTAGAAAAGTTCTGGAGAAAAATACATAATGTGTATTAGATGAGAATGAGAGGAAGGATTGCAACCACCTCATTGAGCCCTGAGGCCTGGATGCCAGGAAAAGTGATACCACTGGCTTCCAGTTCTGATGTACTTTTTTAGCCACACCTAACTACTCTTGATGCTTATAATTTTTTAGGAGAAAATTCTTCGGAGTTCCAACCGGAGAACCCATCTCCTCTCAGTATCAAGGATGCATGAGCTTCTTCCAGGGAGGGCTAGAGATTTTAGGGCTGCAGTCATTTCTCTCCATAGATTCGTGTGAACGAGCCCGTGGATCTGTCTCCATCAGCCACCTAGGGCTTCACAGTGGAGAACAAAGGGCAGTTGCTCCCCTGAGCCTTCATGAGGATGTGCCTGCCATTCACCTTTAAGTACAGCTTGTTCATAAAATGGAAGCTGTTCATAAGTTGGAGACAGCATGTGTTTTATAAAAATGGTTTTGGTATGTGATTCTCCTTATTTCCACCATTTGCACAAACATACATGGCGCTTTTTGTTTATCTTTTCTTTGCATTATCAATTTATTTCTCTCCCTCCTCCCTTTTAAAGTCTTCACTAAATGTTTTTATGTTTATTGTGCATTTTTTTCTAAGTTAACACAACCAAGCCAGTAAATTTAGGTTGGAGTGGCACTCACCTCAGCTGATGGCAAATAACCTCGAATGAGGGCCCAGGCAGCCTTCTCTAGCTAACTACAGAGTTGGCTATTTAGGCTTCCATTTCACCTCCGTAATTATGAGTGAGAAGCCTACAGCTAATTAGGGTGCATGAATGGGAGAGATTCCTGGACTTATTTGCATTTGTTACTTGCTGGTAGTTTCTCTGTTGAGATTTCCATCCCTGTTTTTACAGAGCTTGTGGCATGTTTCTGCAGTCGGTGTGTGAATTTTTATGATCTGTTGCATGTTATTCATGCAATTTCCTGCTCTGTAATGGTATCAGTTTTCCAGACGCAGAGGAATACAGACTGAAACCCAGGAGCCTGCATTAGCATAAAATGTCCCAGTTCTGTCAGTTTGATTAATTTGTCTCTTTGTCTCCACTCTATATGATAAGTGCTATTAATGGTTGCAACACTTCATATGTCAAAGTCTTTCTTCCTAATGACTTGAAAATGCGGTTTATTTCCCCCTTTTTGTATTATTTTCTCATTTAGCATTCCACTCAAGTATAGATTTATGCCATGCTCTTTCATTATCTTAGTGGTTGCAGCACTGGAGTGATTACATATGGTGTAGAGTATGCGTAAAGATGTGATCCCAGGAGCAGCAGCTGCTGATGCAAGCTGAAAATAGATCCAGCGTACGCTCAGCACTTTTCCCAGAGGCCTTTTATTTATTAGTAACAGTCTTGGTACAGGACAGCTTGGATCCTCATTTAGCAAGACGGCTTTTTGCCTTT
Source organism: Anoura caudifer (assembly GCA_004027475.1). Lineage (NCBI taxonomy): Eukaryota > Metazoa > Chordata > Mammalia > Chiroptera > Phyllostomidae > Anoura > Anoura caudifer. Next base: position 50,715 of record PVKU01005788.1, read on the forward strand.
CCGAACACAGCAGTGACTTTGCTCTATTTACTGACACTGCTGTGTAATTTTTTTAACCGCCTTGTATTTTAGCAATGACTTAACCTAACAGAAATTGTAATATAACCTCGATGTATAATGAACTCAAGAAGCGACAGGCTCCATTTGAAGTAATGGAGCTTGACAGATCTAAGGTTTAAATTAAATAATCCTATTTGTAAGACAGCATTTGTACATGGTACACTGCTTTAAAATGAATTTCTATTCTTCTCTAGTGCTTCTTAACACCATTTTTAGTATTCTCCCTTTCAAAGAGACTTTTAAAAAGGAAATGTATTATTGCAAAGCCAATGTCTCTTTCATAAGGAAAGAATAAAATGGAATTTTTTTTACCCATTTCAGTCACTGAACTGGAACCAGCATGATTGGAGATGAGTAGTTGTTAATCCAAGCTGGCAAATTCAAACAGCTCAGACTTTTCTGTCGGCACAGAACATCTGCGATATCAATATCATAATAGTGGAATTTAGGATTGAGATAATAGCTCACCTTCTGCTCATGTTTTAGGCTCAAATAGGCATTGTTTCACAAATTTTAAATGTCCTAATAATGAATATATGCATTTATTTCCTGAATCCAAGAATTTCACAATGTTATTCTTTTCTTCGAGAGGTACACTCACTGTAAACAGGCCAAGAAGGCAGCTCGCTGTGCACAGCAGCACAGGCGTCAGGGTGGTGACTCCACGCTGCGTGACAAAATGTCCCAAATTGTAAAAATGAAAAAAATAATGACATTAAAAGTTTATAGATGAATGACCATGTGAGAGTATTATTTATTGGCAAGGCCTGGTCCTATAATGAGGAAGCCTTGAAGAAAAATTAATTTATTCAGACAGAGTAAACCTCTTTCTGATGAAGTTGAAAATATTGTAGGAGAGGCAAGTTAGTAATTTTGCTTTTTGCTGTTTTCTCTGTGATTCTACCTGCCCACAACCAAGAGGGCATCAGGGATGAGGAAGGTGATTCCCTCCTTAAACGTGTCTTTGCCCTGAGATAGCTCCACGGGTCCTTCCATTTGGGAACAGAGATTTTATTTATTCCATGACTGAGTGAAAGTTATGTGGGCTAGGTTACAAATTAAAATGGTGATTCATGATAAAGAAATAAAGTGTGACTGTCCCATTTCAATGGGAATATGTCCCATAATGTTGAAAGAGCAAGTAATTCAAATTGCCCCTAAAATAAGCAAATCAAGGGGCACTTCAGCCAAGTAGAGAAGAAGCCCCCCTTTTTCTGCCCATGTGCACATTTGTACGGGAAAGCATAAGACCACAGTATTTTATCAGCTGTGGTCATTGTAGTTCACATATTCTTTCAAGTTCGGGAGTTTGGAGCACAAATAGCCCCAGCTGCTGTCAGGAGCCCTTGCCTTGGAAAGATGCCCTCGGTAGGAATAGGCAAATGTGCCTGCTTTCTCACTCTTCTTATTTTGTCTTCCTTTCTTACCCTCCTGCCCTGCTTCCCACTCTCTCACACAAAGAGCACCCAAGCTTGTTCTCAAGGCTCATCCCTGATTCCCTCCATTGTGACAAAGTGATGTTGTAGCCAATTTCATTCTCCATCTAGTGGGCTCAGAACAGTGGGTGATCTGCTTGCTATGGGAGAAGTGATACTCAGGCATGACAGGATGAATTAAGGATGGGTTTAAGTATTAACTCTTCATTTCCTAGCCATTGTGGTTCTAAATTAGATTCAGTGTTCTTAAAACTTGGAGAGTGTGAGCATTTGTGTGTATGTGTGTCTGCTGCTAAAACCGTGTTTGATCAATTGAATTGGCCTTGTTTTTCTGATGAAACCCATCAACTGTATTATGAAACAAGCAGACGAAATGAAGAAAAACATTTCACATGTCAGGTATTTCACTGTGACCTCTGAAAGCTGATGTTTCCCTTCTGCCACCAGGTCTGAAATGAGACTAAAGCACTTCATTTTTGATAAGTGGGACTTAGTTTTTCTCTGAAACCTTTTCATTTCCAAGATGTCTTGTGAGAGTTATCTCAGTTTGTTTTGAGCTTCCCAATAAATGATGTAAAGTCTGAAAGAAGTTCTCAGAGCCAATTATTAGCAAGTGGTTTGTAAAGTAAAGACTGAAGGAAAAAATATATTACCGGATAGGGGTCAAGCAGAGAAAGAAGGATGAAATTGACTTTGTTGAGCACCTATTGCAAGAAAATATGAAAATAATTTGAGCAAAATAACAAAGTTTTTGTTTCAGAACAAACAAAGATCAATGAACTTGCAAAGTTGTTTTTTTTTAATGGAAAAGTAAGTTTTATAGAAGTGTTGGAATAGAAGAGAGAAAAGGGGAAAAACAAGTTAGGGAATGAGTTGTTAAAATCTATCTAAAAAGGCAATAATAAAGTGGAAGAATTTCAGCCACTAGGACAGAACTACTTCAGCTGAGTTTAATGCCAAGATAGTTGCTAACAAGTAGAATTATAATATTCATTTTTGTTCCTGTATTCCATTAGCAAAATCTGCCTCTTCAAATTCTTTTGAAAATAAAGAAGTCTGCTTGGCTTTTAGTCTAGCATCTGCCTCACCCAGAAAACATCATCAGGAAGCCCAAAATCAATGGAATTTTTTTCAATGGATAACTTAAGCCAATTTTGAGTCTGATTTAAAATTCACTGTATAAATTCATCCTGGCTTGCTACAGCTGTGAGTGTACTCTGCTTTCTATTGCTGACTCAGTAAAACATACATCCATTCCACTTTGCACACTTCAGCTTTCAAGTGGAAAAGAGCTATTTGAAAGCCCTACTCTCAAAATTGACTTCTTGGACCATGTATGACTTGCTTTAAAATCTACTGAGAGTATAGATGTGTATGTGCTCACTGTTTGAAAGTGATTTTAGATCCAAGAAAATTACAGCATTTGTATTTCTGGGCATGCAGTGATGCACTGAGCTTTCCTTTTTATTAATATTTTATTTATTTATTTTGAGAGAGAGGGGAAGGGAAGGAGAAAGAGAGGGAGAGAAACATCAATGTGTGGTTGACTCTCACGTGCCCCCCCCACTGGGGACCTGGCCCACAACTGAGGCATGTGTCCTGACTGGGAATCAAACTGGTGACCCTTTGGTTTGCAGGCCAGCACTCAAATCCACTGAGCTTTCTTAAGATACTGCTGCTGTAAACAAGCTGAAGCCCATGTCCTCTACTTTGGGTTATACCCTGTTCTCCTAAAAAGATATGTCTACTTCATTAAGCTGACATTTATTAGTGAGGCCAACAAGTGATAATGGGACAATAATTTTTACCTATCAGCTTTGACTTGGTACCCTTAATTGGCAGCAAGGAGAAACATTAAAAGATCTTGCTAATGCAGCACAATGCATGGGAAGTAAGAATGTCAAGGGAGTTTTTTTTCTTCTGTTGTATATTAGGAATCATAAAACCTTGGTCTTAAAAATCATCTGACCCAGCACTAAGGAAAAGGGTTGTATTTTACCTTTTGTATATCCCTTGTGTCAAGTACAGTGATGGTGATGATAAAAATGAATAAATAACCTTTACTGAGCACTCACCAGGTGCCAGGCACTGTTCCATGCACTTTACATGTTTAACTTATTGACACTATGGGATGGCTGTTGTTATCTTCATCTGCCAAATGCAGTAGCTGAGGCAAGAGGTCCATTAACTTGCTCAAAGGTCAGCTGCTGAGTCAAGGAGCCTGGATATGAGTCTGTGCAGCCTGATCCAGAGCCCATGTTCTTAACCCCTTGCCTCAGAGATGACAGAAGGGACATTCATTAAACATGCACATGTCTGTGTTTTGATCAGGTGGAAAAATGAGACGCAGGGCCGCAAGCCAGTAAGCTGTAGATTTGGAGACAGCAAGTATCTCCAGCCTTTGCTCAAGGCCTTTGTTCATGGTGACACAGAAGTCACCATGAATCTAGCACTAGAAATGTTCCTGTACACAGGAAATAATGAGAAAGATGCTGAAAAAGTGGAAATGTAAAATGATTGCAAAGACAAAATACCTGAAATAAATTTTCATCCTTTTTCTTCACTTTACCCATCGATGGCTCCTCAGTTTAGGCCACTTGTTCACGTGAAGACCTTGACACCTAGATCACAGTGACTCACATAAGGACCTGCCTTTGCCTGGGGCCTCAGTTTTTTGAGGCACTAAAGTTGTAAGACACATCTAAGGAACCAGCTAATGATTTTAGGATAACCCAGTATAGTAGGCAGAGTAACGCCTCCCTAAAGGGGTCCTCATCTTAATCCCCCCAACACCTGTGAATATGTTACCTTCATGGCAAAAGGAATTTTGCAGATGTGATTCACTTAAGGATCTTGAGATGGTGAGATTATCTTAGGTTATCCTGTTGGATCCAATGTATTCGTGAGTTCTCATAAGAGGGAGGCAGGAGGGTCAGAGTCAGAAAGTCTACTTTGAAGTTTGAAGTTCACTCAAGTGATGATGAAAGAAGCTTAGAGAGGCCCAAGCAGAGATCCTGGCCACGGAGCTGGTCAGATGCTCCACAGTCATTATCAAAATTAATGAACAGGGCATGGGAGAAAGTTGTCTTTCCTCTGCCTTTGCCCACCTCTGACCATAGATATTTTCCACAGTTCATCTCATATTATACTAGTCTATCTATTTTTCCATCCATCTTTCTCTTCTAAAAATAGACTCTTCACATTCTGTAAGAACTTTCACCTCTTCCTCATTGCCAGACCAGGACTTACTGGGCAAGTTTGCTTTTTATCAATCCTACATCCATCATGCAGTGGCTGAAACAACTGACTGGCATCAATGGCTATCTTCCCTTAAAGAAAGCTCTCGGCTGCAGAATTGTGAGCCATGTCCTCCTCAGTAACGCATATGCCTCTGAAGCCTGAACCGCCTTGGTTACTCCTGTGAACCTTTATGTGATTCCTGTTGTAACAATCACACAGTAAAATGTCCCACATTGCTTCCAACTGGAACCATATTTGCACCACTGTGGTATCCAAGTTACAACTTTGGTTAATTAGTTAGAAGCAATGTGACCTTTTTAAAATCTTTTCAGTCTTATATTGCCCTGTGTTCTCACACATCACCAACTCTTCCTCCTAATGGCTTTTTTGATCTGTCTATGTCTTTTTCCACTGCCACAGGCCTGCATTCAGGCCACAGTTGGTTCTTGCCTAAGACATCTGTGAGCAGCATGCTCCCTGCCCAGCTCATTCGCCAGATGCAGCCAGAGTAATCTCCCCAGTGTTCTGCTTGATTGACTCCAGTGGCTCCCCACTGCTAGCCAACCTCCTCCACGTGACCTAGAATGGCCTTTCCCCTGCTCACCTCTCCAGTGTCATCTGCGGCCACCCCAGCGTGACACCATATTGTGCACTGAGCCCTCTCATTTGTCTTTGCACATTCCTTTTCTTCTACATACAACACCAGCTCCTACCCAATACCTGGCTGATCCTCACTCAGACTTCGGCTTCCGTGTCACTCCCTCGGTGTTAGCTGTGCACCCATACTAGCCCCGTTCTACCCCCATTACAGCTCTTACCATGCTGTGTTGTAATTACCAGTTGGCCCTTCTCTGTCCCATCTTCCTAGAACTTCTTATACCAGGCACCCATTTTTTCTTATTTATTGTTCATCCCCCCAGCACCTAAGACTCTGTGGAACCATGGAAGGGGTCAATATGCCATTTGTTGAAGGAATAAAGTGTACCCTATATTGCAGAGGTGGTCACAAGCAACCCCCCATATAGTGAATTCCTTGTGGGGAGACCGCCTGGCCTCACTGCTTACAAACCTAGCCCAGCCAAGCTCTGCAGTGCAGCTGAGATCCACTGGTCTCTACATGAGGCTGCATGCGTGCTGTTTTGATGCTTCTGTTCCCATTTTACCGTGTGGTGAAGATGAGCAAAAACGATGAGGGAAAGTGGCTAGCTATAAAGTGTTATTCATCGCTGACAGATTTAACAGTTCATAAAGTTATGTTATCATCCAGGACAAACTAAGAACAAATAAAATGGGTTTAGGTCTGCAGTCAAATATAATCAACTAAAATTTTATTCTCTGTGGTGAACAAACAGGTTCCAAATTCCTGGGGTTTTTTTTCCCCTAAAAAGTACACCATTCAGATTCCATGTATATTTTTTGAGGCAATATGCTTCTCTTGTTTTGCTCTTTTTATGGCTTGCCCTGTGACCCAGATACATAAATATCTTATGTTCTTGTGCTCCCTCTCCTGGTCTTTTCTGTCCTGCAGCCAGACTGTGTTCCAAGAAGTGTGCCCCGCTTCCACCCTTCAGGCGGGGGCCTGGCCTGGGAACAAAGAAGCCAGCCAGCACCGCAGGGCTCCTTGTAAGATCCATAGGGGACCAGAAACAGGCTCACTTCTGCCTTGTTTGCTGTCCAGCTTGACTAAGTGAAAAAAGGCCATACTGGCGTGGAAGAGAAACATGCCTGGCATCCTTTTTGAGAAATGAAATGTTCTCCAGAAAAAAAAATATGTATAATAAAAAGCACTTGATAGTACACTTTTGAAAATATGCCCCCCTGGAGATACACAGATTCTCACAGGATGTGCCCTATCACTTAACAGTGCTAATTACCTAATTATCTGGTCAGGTGCAGTAAAAACCCCTCTGACATTCTGTTCCCTCCATATGCCAGATAAAGTGTTCTGGTGTCTGTTCTCTGACCATGGTGAGCAGCGCACCAGACTCTTCCCACCTAGCGAAAGGATGCAGAATGATCTTCACAGCTAGCTGGGTGGTACCTGGCTTCAGGGTGCAGGATAGAACAGGTGGAACGGCCCTCAAGAAGGAGGCCAGACTTCATGTGTCTTTCCTGGCCCCAGGTGTCTCCTGGAGAGACCTTTTTTTTCTTAATCACTTGAGGACATGTTCATTTATTCGAGAGAGAGAGGAGAGAGAGGGAGACAGACAGACAGACAGACATCAGTTGGCTGCCTCTCATATTCATCCATAGCAGGGACTGAAACCACAACCTAGCTATGTGCCCTGACTGGGAATCAAACCCACAGCCTTTTGGTGTGTGGAATGATGCTCCAACCAACTGTACCACCCGGCCCCCTGGAGTAACCTTTGAGTTCTGACTTTGCCCACCTTCTTTCTCTTGTTGCAGTTGTTTCTTAAATATTTCATAATTTTACCTGTTTACCTTATATTCTTTTTTTCCCCATTTGACTTTCTGAAATGCCTTCCTTGCTAACTATGTCATTTTTCCCTACTTTAGTGTAAAAGAGGATTTCGATTTTGCTTTTTCTCAAGCTGGCCTAGAATTTTACCCCCTAGGTGTAAAATTCTGTTACTCTCACTAGCAGGCTATGGCAGAACCAGTCTCACTTACCCACTGACCTGTCCTAGCCTTCATGTTCAACCCCGCCCACAGTCTTGTGCCCTGGGTCCTGAAGCTCCCTCAGCAATGGTGTCTGAGTGATTTTCTCTGTGGCTTTCTGTGCACTCTCGGCCTCTTCCCAGTGGATCGTTGCTTTCTGTACCATGGCAGTCCCTCTTATGAGGTTCAGTTGAAGTTTAATTTAGGTGGATGGGGAGGGCACTGGTTTCTCTCAGGCAGAGAAGGGCGTTAAATGCTAAGTACTTAGTGGAAGATCTTTACCTAGAAAACCATGAGGGTCTTTTGACTGGATCCCAGTATTTGAAGGGCAGAGACTGACCCACATGGGTCTTGTGCACCTGTCTCCCAGCCTGCTCAGTGCTGTCAGGCAGCCCATGCTGTCCTTCCCTCATCTGCTGTTGCACGAGGGGTCCCAGCAATGTAGAGTTTAGCATTAAACTGTTCTCTATGGATAAGACATTGTGAGTTTCTCCAGGGTAAAATTATATATTTATTTATTTATTTATTTATTTATTTATTTATTTTACTTCTTTCAAGTTTACCTAAGTACCCAACATAGTTAATGCTTAAGTAAGTATTTTTGGATTGATTAATTAGTAGTGGACTTCTGGCCAAGATGGAGGCACAGGTGGACACACTGTGCCTCCTCTCACAACCAAGATTAAGGACAACAAAAATATAGAACAAAAAAAACTAAACAGAATAGATAGAAAATTGAATTGCATGGAGGTCCAACAATGATTCACCCAGACTGGTAAGAGGGGCAGAGTCAGTGGCCAGCAGAGAGGGGTCACGGCAGGAAAAAGCAGTAGCTAGTGATCCAGGGTGCACAGGTGGAGGTCAGCACACCCTAGGCGCACAGGCATCATTTACCAAGCACAGGGAGGCAACAAGCAGACCAAGAGAGGTTCACAAGGCGGCTGACCATGGTCACAAATTTGTATGCAGATAAACCAGGTGAAAACAGGCAGCAAGACAGACTGCACAACTCAGGGCCCCAGCACCAGGAAATAAAGCCTTAAAGCACTGAAAACAGTTGTGGGGGTTGAGGTGCCGGGAGAGAATCCCAGCTTCACAGGAGAGTTTGTTAGAGAGACGAACAGGGTCCTAAAACATACATAAGCCCACCCACACTGAAATCAGCACCAGAAGGACCCAATTTGCTTGGGGAAAGCAGCAGAAGGGACTGGAATCCACGAGAGAGCAGAGCAAGCACCACTGTTCCCTCTCGGACCCTGCCCCTACATCCAGCATCACAACCCAGCAACTGGGTTGCCCTGCCCTGGTGAACACCTAAGGCTCTGCCCCTCACTAGGTAACAGCCATGACCAAACCCCCCCAAAAAAAAATGGCTCAAACGGGAGAACAGATTGGGGCCCCAGAGCTAATTTATCTAAGTGACCAAGAGGTAGCCAACCTATCAGATGCACAGCTCAAAGCACTGGTAGCCAACCTATCAGAAGCACAGTTCAAAGCAATGGTGATTAGGAAGCTCACAGAATTGGTTGATTTTGGTTGCAAATTAGGTCAACAAATGAAGGCTACAATAAGTGAAATGAAGAAAAACGCACAGGGAACCAATAGTGATAGGAGGAAAAGTGGGACTCAAATCAATGGAGTGGACCAGAAGGAAGAAAGAAACAACCAAACAGAAAAGAAGGAAGAAACACGAATTCAAAAAAATGAGGAGAGGCTTAGGAACCTCCAGGGCATCTTTAAACATCCCAACATCCAAATTATAGGGGTACCAGAAGGGGAAAAGGAAGAGCAACAAGTGGAAAAGTCATTTGAACAAATAATAAAGGAGAATTTCCCCAATCTAGCAAAGGAAATAGACTTCCAGGAAGTCCAGGAAGCTCAGAGAGTCCCAAAGAAGGTGGACCCAAGGAGGAACACATCAAGGCACATCATAATTACATTAGCCAAGATTAAAATGAAGGAGAGAATTCTAGAAGCAGCAAGGGATAAGGGGACAGTCACCTACAAAGGAGTTCCCATCAGACTGCCAGCGGATTTCTCAAAAGAGACCTTCTAGGCCAGAAGGGGCTGGAAAGAAGTATTCCAAGTTATGAAAGTCAAGGACATACATCCAAGATTGCTCTGTCCAGCAAAGCTGTCATTTAGAATGGAAGGGAAGATAAAGCACTTCTCAGATAAGGTCAAGTTCAAGGAGTTCATCATCACCAAGCCCTTATTCTATGAAATGTTAAAGGGACTTATCCAAGAAAAAAAAAGATAAAAAATAGGACAGTAAAAAGACAGCAAACTCACAGATATTAACAACCACACCTAAAAAAAAAAAGCCAACTAAGCAAACCACACACCAGGAGCAGAAGCACAGAAATGGAGATCATATGGAGGGTTAGCAAAAGGGGAGTGGGAGGAGGAGAGAAAGGGAAAAGGTACAGAGTATAAGTAGCATAGATGGTGGGTAGAAAATAGACAGGGGGAGGGCAAGAATAATGTGGGAAAAGTAGGAGCTACAGAACTTATGACACATGGGGATGTGGGTGGGAGGAGGTGTGCAGGGTGGAGGGGAATGATGGGAGAGAAATGGGACAACTGTAATAGTATAATCAATAAAATATAACTTAAAAAAATTAGTAGTGGCTTGTTTATGCAAGATACCTAGTATACATACAAAAAGATTCATGAGCCCAGCACTTCTCTGTGATCTAATGATTTCCTATCATTTAATCTTGTTTGAATGCTGTAGTATTTGGTTGACTTGAAAATGTGACCTTTTGTTAATTCTTTTAAAATATGTAACATTGCCTTCTAAAAATAACTAACAAACACTTCTTCACAATGCAACTATTTAACAAATTTAATAAAATACATGTAGATAACAAGGGAAAGTATAAGACTTGGTCCCTGACTTTCAGGAATTTCTAAATCAAGAAAGGCACAAAATTCAGATAACAAAACAAAATAGCACTCATGTGAATGGAAGCCAAGACTGGTGGTCTCTAAACAGCAGCTATTGTCCAGGGGTGTGGGTGTCCAGTTTAATCACCGCTTCCTTTGCAAGGGTTGCCCCTAGCCATTACATTCCACATTGCTGGACACAGATGTCCCAGGTGCAGTTAGAACTGGCGAAGCAAGGTGAAGGTTGCATCCAGGCAGTGAGCACAGCTTGAGCAAACCCTGGAAGGCAGGAGGAAGGCTGGCAGTATGGCTCAAGAGGATAACTTGAGATGAGAATAAAAAGGAGTACATTGGGGGAAATCTGGGAGGTCAGACAGGAGAGAATTAAATTTGCTCTCTGAAGCAGGGAATTGCTGCCTGAAACATAGCCCATGTCAGGAACATTCCCCCAAAGACTCTCCAGCCTCCCTGTGACTGACGATCTGGAAAGATCAAGGTGCAGGAGAGAGGAGAGGGGTCATAAGCTGAGAAATGATAGTTTTCCCTTTTGCTTTGAGTCTCAGTATTTTTACCACAATGGCAACTCTACCTAGAGGTTCTTAGGCCCTGGCCTCCTACAGTTGTTAAAGAAAGAAATGACAGTGGTGTTCAGACAGGTGCTAGCTTAGCTGAGGTTTTCAAAGCCATATTGTTCTGGAAAGCTGCTGTGGACGAGCTCTGAGGATCATCCCTCCCAGGAGCCAAATGTTTCCTGCTATCACAGTGCGAGGAAACTGGAGGGCTTGCTGCCTGTTTAGTTTGTTAGATTTCTGATTTCCTACTTCAGTGACTAAGATTCCATCAAAACTCTGAATCACCCCTGGGTACTGTAGTTACCTTAACTAGCATCTTAAAGGTATGTTCAGAAATAGTTTGATTCACCCAAAACAGGAACACCTGGTGTTCCTGAGATTCGGTATTTGTCAAAAACCAAAAGTTCACTTTCAGGATGCTTGGATATCTTTACATACAGTGTTTTCTTAGTTAGGAGCTATAAAGAAACAGGTCTTTTATAACAGTTTGAGCCACATTCAAAGGAGATGGCCCAGAGCAGCCATCTGGATGCACCTGTGACTTCTAGCCCTTCATCACCATCTTCTGAGTTAGCATGAAAATCATGTTTCAGCTACACAGAAACTAGACACTATCACCCTTTGTTGGAAGCTGCCAGAGATGACACCGTCATCAAAAACAGAACTCTGAAGTCATCTCAGGATGGGCTGGTTCCCAGTATCCATTGATGTCATTTACAAGCTTACAGCCCTGATTCCTGGGAAGGGCTGTGGAAGGCTGCAAGACAAGAGCCCGATAGATCTAGATAAAAATGGTAGCCATGGTCATGCTGATGTAGAGCATCAGCACCCTCTTCATTCCCTCCCTCAACCAGCAGAGTCACCTACAGGAAAGATTAGAAATCAGGGGGAGGGGAGGAGCAGTGGTTAAGTTACAAACCAGGAGTGTGGGTTTCGTGTCATAACGACTCCTGCAGCCCAGATTGCTACAGAGCCTAACATTTTGTCTGCCAGCCCTACAGCTCCCTGGCAGCCATTGTCCATTTCACATATGGGGCCATTGTGTTGGTGGCCGCGGTTTAAATCCTAACAGAGCACAGATGGTGCCCACATTGTGTCAGCATTAACTCTTCCCCATTGGCAGAGCCCACTGTGGAAACAGGAGAAGGGAGGAGAAATCAGAGAAATACGGTCCCTTTAGCAAAATGTCTGATTTCCGTGTATGCACTTATCCCAACTCACTGTACAGCCTTAGGTCACCCAGTCTCAGCTTCTGTTACATGGTGGTTGGTAAAGGACTTTGATGAAGGACACTAAAGATTGCAGAAATACTATTATTGCTGCTGTACAGACCATGCCTATAAGGCAAAATCTGTGCTTTGGCATTCTGTGAGGCACGGTAACACCCACTCCCACTGCAAAGGAAAGCTCTCTGCCAGAGGAGATGATACACATCATCTTAGAAATTTTAGTGTTTGTGCCTCAAAAACCCTTCAAGCATATTATCTACATTTCCTTGGCATGCCCCTGTTTATTTCTACTATGCAAATGAAAGGGGAAATAGCAAAGTTTTTCAAGTTCTGGAGGTTGGATTACCTTCCCCACTAAAGACCAGAGGTTCTTCCCTGGTGGCACCGAGTCCTCACAGCTACGGGAGTCTTAGTGGAGGGTAAGCCCACTCCTTCCAGAGGTCAAAAAGAAAATAACATTTTCCATAAGAGATGTGTTATCTGTCAGTTCTTCAGTTTTGATATCGGATGGAAAATATGACTTAGGTTCTTGAAGAAAAAAAATTCCCTAACCGGGCAGACAGATGTCTTCAAATATGTGATGGATTGTCATATGAAAGAAGGATTCAAATTGTCTGCTTGCCCAAGAGGCATCACTAGGGTTAGTTCAGTTCAGTTCAACGAATAGTTACCGAGAACCCACAGTGCACCGGGCACGTGCTTTAAACAGAAGGGGCTGGGGGGAGTTGAATATCCCGCTAAACTCATGACACCAATTATTGCAGAAGCAAGCAGGTTTGACTGATATGAAAGTAAAATATCTGGTGACTCACAGAATAAATGGAAGAGAAGGGGAATACAGAAGTAATACTTCTAGTCTCTAATGTCTTTCCATCAATGGGCAAAGCAGGAGTAATTAAAGAATTAAATTGGAGATTATTGCCAAGGTAATAAGTAGAATTTCTTAGGTAACCCAAGTAACCTGATGAGCAAAAGGATATCCCACTGAAATATGGCTGTGAGAAGGAATTTTGTGTTAAAATGAAAATGTCACCACTGGGAAGAAGAGCAGAGCAGCAGTGCATATACAGATGCTCTGTAGCAAGTCCAAAAGCATAAGGGCAGAGGCCCTCAGAAGAGTAGTAGAAGGAGAGTAGAAGAAAGAAGAACGGCATTGATATTGGTATAGGAGCTCATTTTGGATTACATAGTGAGGGCAATTACAGGTTCCATATTGCTATTGCCGTTTACAAAATTATAGCAAAGGACAGGCATGATACAGAACTTCAACTATGTGAATAGCTACCAGAATTCTCTTTAACTAATACAAAATACCTACCTGAATGGTACTGATTGGCTTTATTAGTAATTTCACCTTCAAGAAGGTTGACAGTTCAAAGGTAGAATTGCTATTTTGGTCCTAGTAACAGTGACTAACTACAAGGAATTGACAAAAGTATACAGGAGAACATCCTTAGTATCGTGAAAGAGATATCATCCCTGGCAACCACAATTCTGCTTTCCACATCTGTGAATTTGACTACTTTAGATGCCATATGTAAGGCTCATACAGTATTTGGAATCATACAGTATTTGTCTTTTTGTGGCTGACTTGCCTCACTTAGCACAGGACCTCAAGGTTTATCCATATTGTAGCATGTGACAGGATTTCTTTCCTTCTGAAAGCTGCACAGTGTTCCACAGATGTGTACACCACATTTTTAAATCCACTCATCCGTTGACGGACTTAAGGGCTGCCTCCACTTCTCGGCTACTGTGAACAGCGCTGCTGTGAACATGAGTGTACACGCATCTCTTCCAGGCCCTGCTGCGATTCTTTTGAATATATAACCAAAAGGTATATTGCTGCATCACGTGGTAGTTCTGTTTTTAATTTTCTGAGGAATGCCCACATTGTTCTTCCGTAGTAGTTGCACCATTTTACAGCCCCACCAACAGTGCAAGCGCTTCTGATTTCTGCACGTCCTTGCCAGCACTTACTGTTTATTTTTATAGTAGCCGTCTTAACCGGGTGATATCTCATTGTGATTTTAATTCACATTTCTCTGATGATTATTCATGTTGAGCATCTCTTATATGCTTGTCAGCTATTTTGTATCTTTTTTAGAGGAAGATATAATTCTACTCAATCCTTTGCCAATTTTTTGGTTATTTGATATTTTTGTTGTTGAATTGTGGGAGTTCTATATACATTCTGGGTATTAGCCCCTTGTCAGATAAATGTTTTGAAAGTATTTTCTCCTATTCCTAGGTTGCCTTTTCACTCTGTTGAGTCCTATGGTGGGCAGGAGTTTGTAAGTTCGATAGAGTGCCACTCATCTGTTTTTGCTTTTGTGGCCTATGTTTTGGTGTCACATCTAAGAAATCATTGCCAAGTCCGGTCTCATGAAGCTTTTCTCGTGTCCATCAGATGAAAAAGTGAGAAAAACTTTTACAAAAAATGGAAATCTTAGATAGAGGAACAAAAGGAAAACATCTAAGCACCCAGCCTGGATGAAGTAAAACTCCCAAACTACAGAAAAGAATTAGACATGATTGGGGTACAGTCTGTTAGAGTCAATATCTTTGAGGAATTATGTACTCCAGGAAAGCATCAGAAGTCCGCATGTCAGAAAAGAGCATCATAGTTTTCAAAAACAAGGAAGAAGGTGAATCTTAAAAGTTTGAAGAGCAGTTTGTATAACCTGAATAATTAGACAAGTATACGCTCTTAGATAAAAAAGTCCTTTTCACAGGTTTACAGTGGTTTATCAGTAGCACGTGCTGAAAAGAAAAGCTCAGGGATGTTAATTCACAGCACCATGAGTAATAAGTAACAATTAAATAAATAAATCTTACTTGGCATTCCTAGAAAATAGGAACTAAAGGGAGGCAGGTGATAGTTCTGTCCTCTGTCCCAATGCCTGGAACATTTACTCCATCCAGATTTCCTGCTGGGAATGTACTCAAACTCAAAATGGTTCAGAGGAGGGTACTTCAGTCTCAGGGGTGGGAATTTTTGGCTTGATATGAAAACATTAGGAGGTTCTGATGAGGGACTGAACTTGTCATCACTAGAGACTTTAAACATGTTTTGTGTTTCTGGTGGAAGGTCAAGTGGTTGATGGTTGGTTTGAAATGAGTAGAGGGATTGAAGGGGTAAAGTCAAACCTTGACTCAAGAAAATTCTGGTCTGGGAAGATCACTGGTTTCCTGAATGGGGAGAGGGTCATTTAAAATGGAAATTAGGTAATTTTTTCAATCTTTTGAAAAATAATTTTCTGTTGGAGGCAGATTTTCAAATGAAACTGTAAATCTAGATGCAGGTTTTACTACTTTCTTACTGGTGAGTGGGATGCTTTTCACTTTCATTTTACACTGAAAAATGTAAAAAGTTACTACCACCTTATACCTATTTTAGGATCTACACTTATACCGAAATTGAGTTTTTAAAAATTATTCCATGAAGTTCATTATATAATCTTTCAGAAGGGAGGTTTTCTACTTTTCATGACATGCTTTTAGAGTAAATGTGAATACAGTACCTTACATTGGTGCCATGTGTATGACTTCTGCCCAACACTTACCTGGAAAATATAACCATGTACTTGACTGAGAAAATAACCTAGGCCACAGATGAAGGAGGTGAGAAGAGGGGGTAAAAACCACCCAGTTGAAATGAAGGTTCCACAGGGTCATGGTATAGCTAGTTCTCAGGAAAGACAACGAATCTTTGCTTCCCCTTCATTGTTCTTATCAACCTTGAGACAACCAAAGAAGTATCTCAGAAGCAGGTCCAGAAGTTCTGAAGCCCCCTGACAGTTCTGAGCTGACACAGAGAGGGGACACATGCCATTCCCTTGGAATAGCTTTGTCAGGCCGCCTTTGTCATTGGAAACAAACATTGGTGCCACATGGCTGCCCAGGAGAACAGCATTTCTGCTTTATGTCTTCTAGATCCTAAGGGCTGATGCTGAGCTGATCCTGCTAATTTATCAAATTCCCAGGTGATAAAAGGGCTTCCTGGGATTTGCAGGGCAAGAGAGGGGCTTAACCATCATCTTCACGGTTCAGTAGGAATCTAGGCACTGATTCTGAGCACCATAAATGGTGAGAGAATCAAACATGAGATTCGCCCTTCTTCGTACCCAGGGAGGTACCACTTCCAGTTGGCCAGACTCCTTTGGATAGAGCTGTATAAAACTGAATATTTTAGGGAGTGTACTAAAATTCACAGTGATGTCTTTCCATATGAAATGCCATTTCTTTTCTGGTTCACTTCAGAGAAACAGCAGCAAGCAGGAAGGGCGGAGCAGTCAGAAAACTCGAGGTAAACCCTGGCCAACCAGCTGTGTGACTTTGGGAAAATCCCATCACCTTTCTGGACTTTGTGGGCTTCACCTTTTGTGGTGTCCTTGATTGAAAAATGGATGAGGATTGAGTCAGGGAAACAGAAACCATGCCAGGTGTTTGAAGCAGATGGGATATAAAACAGGGAATTGGTTACACAGGTATTGGAAGACTGGAAGAACAGAAAGGGAGAGAAGAATTAACCAGTGATGAATGGCTGCAGGAAGCAGCTACCACTGCTCAGGCAGGAGGGGACAGAAGGGACCTGTGAGCATGGAGGGAAGCTGATGCCTCAGGAGCTGCACCTGTGCAGGAGACAGTTCCTTCCAGACACTCCAGCACGAAATTGGGGTGCAGCCACTTCCACAACACAAAAGAAATAAAGAAGGAAGCAGAAAGAACCAGAGCTACTCCTTTCCTCTCATTTTCTGATCTCCTCCTGTCAGTGCCCCCGATTGGCAGAATCCAGTAACAAGTCAACCAGCAAATGAGCCAGGGAACCGCAGTTTATAAACTCCCATCTCCCAGCATAAGAAGATTGGACATGAGGCTGAGAGACAATAGCGAAGAAGCAGTTTATAAGTTTATAATGTCAGACTAAAATTAGATTAAGTGATAGAATGTAAAGTTAGTAGCTGGTCAGAGCTATTTAGATTTTCCTATTTGTATTAAAGTAATGCTATTTTAGTACATAGAGATGGGTGGATAGATAGATTTTGTTCTAACCTAAATAATTTTGGAATAATTTTAGTTTTTTCAATTTAAAAAAAGTCTGTATTTTAGTTCATAACTTATAAGAAACTGCAAGATGTACATTCTGCAAACCCTTGTGACAGGAAAAATGACAATGAAAATGTGAGCTATTGTGGGATCCTTCCTACAGTGATCTGAGGAGTGAATTTCAGGGAGTCTCAAATCATGCCTCTTGATCATGAGGACTCAAGTCAGGTCTCTGCTTAACCTGCCTGGTTTTCTTTTTTTAACCAATCCAAAAGTACCACAGTGGGCTGGCCATGCATTTCAGTTGAAGATGCCCATGGTTCTGCCACTCACCACTGACCTACACTGCTGCCTAGCCTTTGGAGTTTAATTCAAATGGAGTGGTTCCACTGTTTGACCTCTACCCTAAGATGCTGTCACCCCCATGGAAACCAGGGAGCTCATTTCAACTGCAGAGGATAGGCAGGGTGCGTGCGTGCGTGTGTGTGTGTGTGTGTGTGTGTGTGTGTGTGTTTTGAAAGGGTCAGACCTGTGAGCATAGGACATGTGCCATTGCTCAGGGACCAACATTGACTTATCTACACATACATTAACTTGAATGTTGATTTAGTTTTTCTGCTGTTACTTTAGGAAAGGAACCAAGACAGTTTTTTCTTGCTCTATCTTTAACTAAAAATGTTAAAATGACCAGAAGCTTTGTTGAAATAGTGAAATTAATTTAACAAATATGACCTGAGCATAGTATGCTTGTATAGCATGCTGCTTTGGGGTGAAAAGTGTGATAATATGGATATAAATTATAGGAAATTCAGATTAGAAATGATGGCTCATTGCTAATTCAGTCTTCATCCTACAGAAGGCGGTGCAGTGCAGTGGGGGTGAGAAGGAAGAGTGAGTTTTCACCAGTGTTTTCTTTATGTGACAAGTACCTTGCTGTACAAAAATCAACCCAGAGGGCTGGTCAGTGGCCACAGTGTTTTCAAAAGCCCATTAGCATAGTTCTCCCCCTGGCTGGTGTGGCTCAGTGGATTGAGTGCCAGTCTGCAAACCAAAGGGTCACCAGTTCGATTCCCAGTCAGGGCACATGCCTGGGTTGAAGACCAGGTCCCCAGTAGGGAGCATGTGAGAAGCAACCACACATTGATGTTTTTCTTCCTCTCTTTTCTCCCTTCCTTCCCCTCTGTCTAAAAATAAATAAATAAAATCTTTTTTTTAAAAAAAGCCCACAGCATAGCTTTGTTTCCTTCATCTTCCCAGCTCCTGAAGAGTAGAAGAGATCCAACTTTATTGGGGACATGTGTGTGGTGTTGCTGAGGGTAAAAGGTTCCATGTTTTGTAAGGATGATTAAGGGATCTTGAGAAGTGTGCCTCCCCTCTCCTACGGAGCAGTCACCAGATCTCCTGATTCATCCAATCAGCCTTCTGCAGATGGCTCACTGCTATAGGCTCATGAATACACTGCCAGAACCAAATGAGGGGCTCTTAATCACATGGCTTAAGAAGGGAATGCTGTTCCCAGTCTCATAAAAATGTTCAAACCCTCTTTTCAATGTACATCTGAAGGCCAACTGCCTGGTTCGTGTAATAGTCTGGAAAGATGGAGCTTAGAAAGTCCCCATCATAAGCTCTGTCCAGCAGCACACTGGGCACCTCCTGAGAGTGAGCATCCCAGCTCTGCCTACAGCACCCAAATGTGCTTTCTGTCAGTTAAGTTCTCATCAGTCCATCCTCCTTACATCAACAGCATAGAGATGATAAACCAGAACCCAAGGGAATATCACATTAGGGTCATAATTTCAGTGGGTCACATTTTCAACACATTATCAGCATGTAGACTCATACCATCATTCGTGACTTTGGTAATCTGACCTGATATCTTTCAGGCCTGACACCAGAAGGTCAGTGCCCCTTGCTTTGTATGTGCCAACTCCTAGATTAGGTCATTGCTGCCTTGGGAGCAACCAAGAGCAAAGGGGGTGTTACTTCTGACTTGTCCCAGGCCTTAGTCCCACATGGCACACTCCTTTCTGCCCCCCGTGTGTGCTTCAGCCTCCTCTAGGTCACCTTATGGATCCAGGTAGTCATGTGTTTAAGCGTGATGAAAAAATATTCTTCACAATGGTCCATCCAAAAATACTTCATTCAAAACACAAGACTGTTATCCCAAGTTGTCACTGATATTGTATTTTGTGTTTATCATGCCCTTAGGCCATTCCTCACCAGTGGGTTTAACCTGGATACCTTGGCTTCCCTCAGAGCAGTGGAACTCAGTTCCATTAACATCAGTGAAATAATACTGGTGTGCTATTTCTAGTCACTGCATTCCACTTTAACTTTGTGATCATTACCTTTTTAAATAATATTTTTAAGGGTCATTACTTTTGTGTGAGTTTTTCCACCACCCACCTCCTCTTATTTTTTGCCATTATCAGAGCCGTACTTGTTAAAAACAGAAAGTAAATAACAATGCTGACTTGTGGTCAGAGTTTCATAAACATATAGATTATAGCTTCTCATTGGTGCCTAGATATTTGCTTGATGAGTACAATGAGTGAATTTAATGATTCCTGAAAATTTAACAACAGTGCAGCCTACTCAAGATGGAGCTCAACCAATATTAAGAAAGCCTCTGCCTATTTTAACACTGACCTGGAGGTGTGACAGGCACTTGCTTTCTGTTTTGTGCATTTGGAGGTATTATAGCTGTCCTGAAGTACACCAGAGACACCTGGTAGGGGGTTCCTGGGAGGGAACACCTGTGGCAGTTCAGAAGGTACCCATTGTAGCAAACCAACTCTTGCCCCAGAGCAGACATAGACGGGGGAATTCATCACACTCCAGGTGTCCTACTTATGAGTGTTCAAGGGATTCCCCCCTCAGACCTCAGCAGTTTCCTCTTCTCCTGAACTGGTCTGGAATTCTCAGTTGACAATTAATTATGTAATTTCGTGAGCACCCTTCCGTCATTGACTTACGTTGTGGCTTACTAACTAACATTTCATTGTTTAATACCTCTTCTACAAAGCTGAATTGTAGGCTTCTTGAGCATAAGGCTGAGTCTTGCTCTTAGCCATTCCTCAGAGCATTAGGATTGAAATCCCAGTTCTATGACCTTGGATGAATTCCCTCATCTTTGTCACTTTTGTGGTCTGTAAAGTAAGGGCAACATGCCTGTCATGCAGGGCATTGCAAGAACCAGATAGCACAGTGCTGGGCCTCAGGAGGTGCTTGGTGAATAATTCACTCACTAGACAGAGCCCTGCACACAAAAGCTGAGCAATTGAACATGACAAAGCAGGATTAAACTCATGTGGAGGAAGAGCTAGTCATGACTCTTGAAATTTCTTGGTGAGAGCAGCACCACATCCTCACCTTGGGCTTGAAGGACAGTTTACAACCCTGTTTTTATTCATGACTCTTTCCTGACCATCTGATGGTCATTTCAAGCTCATCATGTCTCCTGAGTCCAGGAGGATTGGTGATTTGATTTGGAGTGTGGAGATTGTGCCCATTGGCATCCTCAGTCCAACTCACACATTTAGTGTCAGCTCTTACCTGAGTGGAGAAGCTTTTTCTAGCTCCTTGCAGCCATGTGGCAAGTGGTGATGCCCAGGCTTGATCCAGTGAACCCCATGGGTGTCTTTGGCTTATTTAAGAATTGTCTTTAAAAGTAGCCACAGTGGGGCACAGTGGTAGAGACTACTGAGACCAAGAGCATTAAAATAAAAAAGAAATGGCCCTAGCTGGCATAGCTTAGTGCACTGAGCACAGGCCTGTGAACCAAAGGGTTGCAGTTCGATTCCCAGTCAGGGCACATGCCTGGGTTGCAATCTAGGCCCCCAGCAGGGGGGCATGTGAGAGGCAACCACCCACTGATGTTTCTCTCCATCTATCTCCTTTCCTTCTCCTCTCTCAAAAAATAAATAAATAAACTCTTTTAAAAAATAAAAAAGATGGTGATGAGGATGAGAGTAAGAGGAGGTCTATACAGAAAACATAAATATCATTGAGATGAGTTTCCCCCATTTCCCATATAGCGAACACATCTGCCAAAACCCAAAATGTGCATTAGCCACTCGGCAACTGGCAGATTGCTGAGGAGCAGAGCAGAAGATGCTTACTTATGCTGCCTTGATGCTGCCATCCCTCTCTTTGTGGTGGGCTATATTACAATGAAGGAATGGGTCCTGCAGCATTCTCATCACCTTCTTTGGTTACTTATAATTATGCACTTTCTTGCCTTGCATCCCTTTTAAAGGTTCCTGAGAGAAATATCCATAAGACAGATATAGTAAGTACTATATTTGTTGAAACTTATGATGTCAGCTTAGTAGACCACAAAAGTGTAGGTTAGATGAGCTCCTTTTTAATACGAGTATGAGGAAACTGGACAATAAGGACTCTTGCTTGCTTTGGATTGGTTGATTGGATTGGCATGTTGGCTTACACAATGCCTTGCTCCAAAGTAATTTAAAACAACATTTACCAAACACTGTTGTCATCCTCTGTACACTGTAATTGTAGGTGAGAGGCACAGTTAGACTTATGACATAGTCAGTAATATACAAGTTCTTCTCAGGCATTTCTCATGTTAGACCCAGCTAGATGCAGAGTTATGATGAAAAATGAAACAATCCCTGATCCGAAGGACCTTGCTGTTTTATGGTAGAATTGGGCCTGACCAAGTGTAACAACAGTGAGATAGCAATGATTGTCCCTATACAACTCCAGTGTGGGTCTGACTATCATGGTTTTGTTGTATTTCTTTTTTTATTCAAATATCTCAGGACTCATTAACTCATTAACAGAGAACTTTTATTTGAAATTTTATTTAAGTACTTCAGAATTCTTTTTTATTTTTAAATATATTTTTGATTATGCTATTACAGTTATCCCCTTTTTTCTCCCCTTTATTCCCTCCTCCCTACACTCCCTCCCACCCTCCAGTGCCCCCCACCTTAGTTCATGTCCATGGGTCGTACATATAGGTTTTCTGGCTTCTCCATTTCCTGTACTACTCTTAACCTCCCCTGTCTATTTTGGACATACCATTTATGCTG
The DNA here is from genome assembly GCA_004027475.1 of Anoura caudifer. Lineage (NCBI taxonomy): Eukaryota > Metazoa > Chordata > Mammalia > Chiroptera > Phyllostomidae > Anoura > Anoura caudifer. The sequence goes on from PVKU01005788.1 coordinate 72,872, forward strand.
CTTATTCCCTGTACCTTTTCCTCTGTTCTACCTCCTCCCCCTACCCACTGACAACCCTCCATGTGATCTCCATTTCTGTGAACGCATTTTTGTTCTAGTTGTTTGCTTAGTTTATTTTTATTTTTGTTTTTTAGGTTCAGTTGTTGATAGTTGTGAGTTTGTTGTCATTTTACTGTTCATAGTATTGATCTTCTTTTTCTTAGGCAAGTCCCTTTAACATTTCATAAAATAAGGGCTTGGTGATGATGAACTCCTTTAACTTGGCCTTATCTAGGAAGCACTTTATCTGCCCTTTCATTCTAAGTGATAGCTTTGCTGGATAAAGCAATCTTGGATGTAGGTCCTTGACTTTCAAGACTTTATATACCTATTTCCATCCCCTTCTTGCCTGCAAGGTTTCTTTTGAGAAATCAGCTGACAGTCTTTTGGGAACTCCTTTGTAGGTAACTGTCTTCTTTTCTTTTGTTGCTTTTAAGATTCTCTCCTTATCTCTAATATTGGGTAATGTAATTATGATATGCCTTGGTGTGTGCTTCCTTGGGTCTAACTTTTTTGGGACTCTCTGAGCTGCCTGGACTTCCCAACAGTCTATTTCCTTTGCCGGGTTAGGGAAGTTCTCCTTCATTATGTTTTCAAGTAAGTTTTCCATTTCTTGCTCATCCTCTTCTCCTTCTAGCACCCCTATGATTTGTATATTAGAACATTTAAAGTTGTCCTGGTGATTCCTAAGCCTCTGCTCAATTTTTTGAATTCTTATTTCTTCATTCTGTTCTGGTTGAATGTTTATTTCTTCCTTCTGCTCCAAATTGTTGATTTGAGTTCCAGTTTCCTTCCCTTCACTGTTGGTTCCCTGTACATTTTCCTTTATTTTACTTTGCACAACCTTCACTTTTTCCTGTATTTTGCCACCATACTCAACCATTTCTGTGAGCATCCTGAATACCAGTGTTTCGAACTCTGCATCTAATAGGTTGGCTATCTCTTCATCACTTAGTTATATTTTTTCTCTTCATCACTTAGTTATATTTTTTCTGGAGCTTTGATCTGTTCTTTCATTTGGGCCATTTTTTTTGTCTCGGCATGCCTGTTACATAGTGAGGGGTGGAGCCTTAGGTGCTCACCAGGGCAGGCAACCCACATTGCTGCTTTGTGGCTGATAATGTCAGGGAGGGGTCCAAAAGGGAACAGTGCCACCTGCTCTGCTCTTGTCTGGCTTTCAGTCATTTCCCCCACTTCCCACAAGCAAATGGGGCCCTTCTGGTGCTGATTCCTAGGTGGGTGGGTTTGTGTACATTCTAGGACCTTGAGGGTCTCTCCAACAAACTCTCCTGTGAGGCTAGGAGTTTCTCCCACTGCTGCAACCCCCACAGCTTTTTATAGTCAGAGGTTTTGAGGCTTTATTTCCCCACTCTGGAACTCTGGGTTATGCTGTCTGTCCCACTCCCCAGTTGTTCCTCTGTGTTTATCCACACACAAATGGCGGAACACCCAGTCCTCCAGCCACTGCCTTGCTATGAGTCCTCTTCACCATTGCTACCCATTTCAGCCCTTCCTACCAGTCCAGATGAATGTTTCTTCTTTAACTTCTGGGTGTCGGACTTCCATACAGTTCGATTTTCTCACAGTTCTGATTATTTTTTGTTTTTAAATTTGCTACTGTCCTTCTTTTGGTTGTGCAAGGAGGCAGAGTATATCTACCTGCACCTCCATGTTGGCCGGAAGTCTAGTACTTCAAACTTCTTAACAATTAAAATACCATTCAGGCCCTGGCTGGTATAGCTCAGTGGATTGAGTGCAAGCCTATGAGCCAAGGGATTGAGGTTTGATTTCCAGTCAGGGCACATGCCTGGGTTGCAGGCCAGTTCCCAGCAAGGGATGCACGAGAGGCAACCTTACATTGATATTTCTCTCCCTCTCTCCCTCTCACCTTGCCTTCCCCTCTAAAAATAAATAAATAAATAAAATGTTTTTAAAAATCACATTCGGTTATGTATCTAAGAAATGTGCCTTACCTGAAAGAATGCAGCAATATGAAATCGGTGCTGCCCTGGAGAACCACAATATTTCCTCACTCTGGCAATGGGGGCTGAGAGGATGGTATCATTCCTTCTTCCTGAGAGGTTTGGAGAGGGCTCCCTGAGAAGCTGATGTCCAAGTTGAATCATGAACAGCAGATACCAATCCTCACAACAGTTTTGGGTTTGTGTGCTGTGGTGAATTTAATACATGTGGTATGTCAGACACAAAGCCTCCCAGTTTCCCTTGCTCTTCTGCACTTACTACCCTAGCAAATATTTTTAAATCACTTGTACAATAGCTTCCAGCAAGGACCCCATTATTATTGCTTTTTTTTAACCTGATTTCTAATTTATAGACCTGCCTCCCCTCCCTATGGGGTCATCAGTGCTTGCAAAAACCTAGAGGATGTGTAGTTTTGCATAGAGTAAGGAAGCCTGCCCCAAACACCAGCAAGTTTAATCCACTTCCATTGGAAAAAACAACTGGCCTTAGGCAATGTATTTCTAATTGTCTAAGTTATTCTCTCTGTGTGTGCACACGTATGCACAAGCTGTGCATAAATAGCACATTTTCAATCTGTGTGAAATTAATGGATGAGCAGCACATGACAGTAGGCTTAGCCCCTGAAGACTTACCAGGAAAGAAGATAGCTGCATGGCAAAGCTGCTGCTTATAATTAAAGAAGGACTAGCCTGTGTCCTGTGCCACTCAGCAGCTTCAACCATTCAAATGACAGCCAGTTTGTTTAGGTCTGTAACCCCCATTCTTTATGGGGGAGGCATTAATTTCTTCATGAGAATACTGCTCTGGATTGTCATCATCTCTGGTGTCATTATAAGATCAGGGATGACATGATAATTGAAAAATCCCAACGAGAAACCATGATGAATGAGCAAAATAGGGTGGCTTTTAACGTCTCTTTTTAACTTTTAGCTGAGGAAAAAAACTATTTTTAAACCCTACAGGCTTTCAGTTTTTAACAGGGCCGTATTGCCAGTTACGTGGTTCACAAGAAAACTATACTGCTTTCTTGGGTTCTAGGGAGCTGCAAGAAGTGTTGCCGTGCTCCTGATGCAGAATGGCTCTCAACAGCACTGATTGGGAGGGAAATTAATAGGCATCCCATTGTTACCATGCATTTTTGCCAGGATATTTCATTAGTGTAAACACTGAACCCATTGTCATCTTGTTTAGCCACTTGACCCTGGTAATTTTCAATTCCGTGTGCCCCTGATGAAATCAAGCAGTGGCATGCACGACACAGGCACTAATTATGGAAGCAGAGTCATTGCTGACTCAGTACCGATTAACTGCTCCTTTGCAGTCTTTGTTCTGGGACATTAGCACTGTCTGGTTATCTTGCTTCAGTTGAGGGATTCGGGACAATAGCGGTGCTGATGTTAACTTCATGGCAATTTCCCTGTTTGTTTTGCAGGTCACGGCCAGGGGCTTTGGGCCACTGTTGCAGTTTGCCTACACTGCCAAGCTGTTACTCAGCAGAGAAAACATACGTGAGGTCATCCGCTGTGCCGAGTTCCTGCGCATGCACAACCTGGAGGACTCCTGCTTCAGCTTCCTGCAGACCCAGCTCCTGAACAGCGAGGATGGCCTGTTCGTGTGCCGGAAGGACTCGGCTTGCCCACGCCCCCACGAGGACCATGAGAACTCCGTGGGAGAGGAAGAGGAGGAGATGATGGATTCAGAGACAGCCAAGAGGACCTGCCCCAGGGACCAGACGCTTCCGCACCCCATCAGCTTCAAGGCCACTGCCATGCCAGTAGCACGAAAGGAGGAAGCTTTGCTGCCCGAGTCCGACGGGTCGACGGACACCAAGGAGAACTCCGAAAAGGACGTGTTAACGCAGTACCCCCGATACAAGAAATACCAGCTTGCATGTACCAAGAATGTCTACAATGCATCATCCCATAGTACCTCAGGTTTTGCAAGCACATTCAGTGAAGATAACTCCGGCAACAGCCTCAAGCCGGCGCTTGCCATGGGGCAGATTAAAAGTGAGCCGCCCAGTGAAGAGAATGAGGAAGAGAGCATCACGCTCTGCTTGTCTGGAGATGAGCCTGACATCAAGGACCGAGCAGGGGATGTGGAAATGGACCCGAAGCAGCCCAGCCCCGCGCCCACCCCTGCACCCCATCCCGGGGTCGCCTTCCTGGAGAGATCCAGGAGTGTGTCCTCTCCCTCCTGCCTAAGGTCTCTATTCAGCATAACAAAAAGTGCAGAGTTGTCTGGCCTGCCCAGTACATCTCAGCAGCACTATGCCAGGAGTTCCGCGTGCCCTTTTGACAAGGGCATCACTCAGGGTGACCTTAAAATGGACTACACCCCTTTCATGGGGAATTATGGACAGGCCCATGTGGGCCAAAAGGATGCATCCAACTTCACAATGGGGTCGCCCCTCAAGGGCCCCGGGGTGGAGGCTCTCTGTAAACAAGAAGGAGAGCTGGACCGGAGAAGTGTGATCTTCTCCTCAAGCACTTGTGACCAAGTGAGCACTTCGGTGCATTCGTATTCTGGGGTAAGCAGTTTGGACAAAGACCTCTCTGAGCCGGTGCCAAAGGGTCTGTGGGTAGGGGCTGTCCAGTCCCTGCCCAGCTCACAGGCCTACTCCCATGGTGGGCTGATGGCTGACCACTTGCCAGGAAGGATGCGGTCCAACACTAGCTGCCCGGTGCCAATCAAGGTCTGCCCTCGATCACCCCCCCTGGAGACCAGGACCAGGACTTCCAGCTCCTGCTCCTCCTATTCCTATGCAGAGGACGGGAGCGGGGGCTCACCCTGCAGCCTCCCTCTCTGTGAGTTCTCCTCCTCACCCTGTTCCCAGGGAGCCAGATTCCTTGCCACAGAACATCAGGAACCAGGCCTGATGGGAGATGGAATATACAACCAAGTCCGACCCCAAGTTAAATGTGAGCAGTCTTACGGAACCAACTCCAGTGACGAATCCGGATCATTCTCGGAAGCAGACAGTGAGTCGTGTCCTGTGCAGGACAGGGGCCAGGAGGTAGGGAACCCGCATAAATTGAAGCATGTCATCCACTCCCCAAGTCCTTTGTCTGGACTTGCCCTGCCTCCCTCACCACCACTCACAGATTGTTCTTATTTGCCAAGATTAAAGGTTACAGTAAAGGGACTGCCTCCCCTATTCATGGAGGCAGGATGCTTTAAGGTGATTGCAAATTAACCACTTTTATCCTAGAAAGCACTTGAAATTTGATCTAGATGTAATACTCAACTAGCAGAGGCAAGGTGCTTGGTGAAAAAGTATACTGGGTGAAAGCACGCTCAGGTGCTTCAGATCGCTCCTGCTCCTCCGTCTCCTCCTCCTGCATCTGCTATGAAAGGGTGCTGTACTCGTCACCTCCATCCTTGCTGCTCACCCCTTCAGTGCAAAGGGAAATTTAGAAACACTTTCAAAATTGAGACCAGATAGGTCCACACTAAACTGGTGCTTTTCCAACACCTTTAGGTTTTCCTTGTTACCAGAAGACCCTGGGGCCATCCCGTGTCCATAGCGATGCTCACGGGCAGCTCACCATCCATTCTGGTCTTGGGGTCACTGCAGAAGCACCCTAATCAGTCACACAAAATGGTATAACACACTGTTTCCCAACCTCCCTACAAATAGTGAGAAGTTATTTTGGGGAGTAGTAAGGTTGAATGCCAGTCTCTATGCAGTCTGGAAGCAAAGTACTTTATAGGTAAAAATTCCCAGAGGCTCCATCCATGGCTTATCAATGCTGGAAGAGGGAGCAGGAACAACACCAGCCACATTGTCAAGACTCATATGGCTAAGGAGGGAGAGAAAGGACTCCCCATACAGTCCCCCTCCCCCCATAACCTCAGAGGCAAAGATACAATAGAGTCTGTGTCACAGTTGGCACTGCCTAGCTGATTGATAAGGAAGCAACCTGAGACTGCCGCCTGTGTCTCAGACCTGCCTCGGGAGCTGGAGTGAGTGAATCCAGTGAGAGGTCCCTCCTCAGAGCTGCTTATCGACAGACACACGAGGAAACAAAGCGTGGTTTTCATCAGGCCACGTGCATGTCTGCACTCCCTGGATTTCAGCCTCTAGTAAAGCGGGGATGTTAACCAGGCAGCAGAAATGCCACGTGGGTGAGGTGGCTTTTTGGAGAGCCACGGGCAGCTTGTCTAGTCTCTGCAAGATTGGGGAGAAGCACCTGAGGTTTTAGTTCAGGCATGTTTTAAAGAGATTCCAGAGCTCCCTGTGCCAACTGCAGACATTCCCCGTGGTCACTTCCTTGTTTTGCTGGTTAGCCTGGTCCCTCTTTCCTTTTGGCCTGGAAAAAAAAAGGAGGAAAACAAGGTTTAACGTAGTTAAAAGAAAAATGTGAATGGGAGGTATTTCTGCTCAGATACACCATAGCCGCCCAGGTTTGGGAAGGAGACTTGTGCCAGGCAGAGGCACATCTGTGCCTGTGTGTCCAACCTGAGAGGACTGAAGGTTTGTGAAAACAGCAAAAGGTCGTGCTCTCTTTCCTCACTGGCTTCTTTCCCTCCAATCACAACTTTTGTGAGGTTGTCTTTTTCTCCCTGACACTTTCCAGAAGTGTCCTTGATGCAGAAGCCCAGTCCCTAGGTCTGGTTCCTTGGCATAATGATTTATCTTGGCAAGGATTGATGTCACAAAAAAAATGCCTCCAAATCTTTGTTTTATTTTTGTGTCTCCCTCAAGAGGAGCCCTGCCATTAAGCTAAAGGAATTATGTTTTTATGTTGTTTGCACATGCCCAAGGAACTACCCGTCTTGGATAGATCTCCTTCTGTCCCTCTGCTATCCCAGAAGACAGCTTAAAGTCACCTCTTGGAACCAAATCACACCAACATGAGTCCACGGTTTTCCCCGTGTTCAGGCCATACCATTCGTCTGCCTTAGACCTTTTCAGTTCTCCGCAAGTCGGTTAAGAGGACTCATTCACCCTATAAAAATAGTCATAAGCAGGACTGATCTCTCCCTGAAAAATACCATTACTTTCAAAAATACCTGTTTTTTAAAAAATGGGCTTTTTGTATATCTTACCAAAGCTGAGTACCGTTTCAGAAATCACACTTCGCCTTTCTCAGTAGTACATTTTGAGTAGGACTGTTAGAGGAAAGCTGAGGCTTTTCCCCGCTTGACAGTTCAGTTCTCCAAGAGTGAAGGAGGTTAGGTTTCCTAGAACGGTCTCGGGACTCAGCACGCCTGCTCCTCTCCGAGTCCGTGAGTAGCTCCCAGGAGCCCTTTGGCCCTGGTGGAAGTGTGTCCCCAGTGACAACGGTGAAGGCAAACCCCTGACAACATGAATCATAGCTCAGTTTCCTGAACTGATCCAGAAGAATCCGACATCTACTGGGCTGATTTGGCCCTAGTCTGCTCTTGTATAAGATCCAGGTAACTTCCCTTCCAAGTGAACCCCAAGGAGAGACCAGGATCAGAAACCAAAAAGAGTTCTCAGCTCCATTAGCCACCTGTCCAATGCTTCAGACTGACTTCAGTGAGGATCAAAACAAGTGTTGGCATACCTTGTATTCTGTAAGGTGTTCAAGTTCAACTCTGTTAACTCCCCCATCGCATCAACATTGACCTTTCTCATTCTTTTTAACTATTCTCTAGCTCTGAAGAAAGCTAAAATTAGCACAATATTGTCCTTAAGCATCAACCAGCCTTTTAAAATTACTTTCCTTTTTTAAATAACCAAACAGTATACCCAGCTCCTAACATACCAAATTTAACAGGCTTTCTCCATACCTACAACTTACAAACATATATTCACATCTCTAGAGGTTTGGTTTTATTTTAATGGCATTTACTCAACAACTTGCTTCTTCTTTTCTTTTTTCTTTTTTTAATATATTCTATTGATTATGTTATTATAGTTGTCCCATTTTCCCCCTTCACTCCCCTCCACCCTGCCTCTCTCCCACCTACATTTCTCCCCTTTAGTTCATGTCCATGTGTCATACTTATAAGTTCTTTAGTTCCTACATTTCCCACACTATTCATACCCTCCCCCCCATCTATTTTCTACCTACCATTTATGCCACTTATTCTCTGTACCTTTTCCCTCTCTCTCCTCCTCCCACTCCCCTGTTGCTAAACCTTCCACGTGATCTCCATTTCTGTGGTTCTGTTCCTGTTCTAGGTGTTTGCTTTGTTTGTTTTTGTTTTTGTTTTAGGTGTGGTTGTTAATAAATGTGAGTTTGCTGTCATTTTACTGTACATGTTTTTTATCTTCTTTTTCTTAGATAAGTCCCTTTAACATTTCATACAATAAGGGCTTGGTGATGATGAACTCCTTTAACTTGACCTTATCTGAGAAGCGCTTTATCTGCCCTTCCATTCTAAATGACAGCTTCGCTGGATAGAGCAATCTTGGATGTAGGTCCTTGCCTTTCATGACTTGGAATACTTCTTTCCAGGCCCTTCTTGCCTGCAAGATTTCTTTTGAGAAATCAGCTGACAGTCTGATGGGCACTCCTTTGTAGGTAACTCTCTCCTTTTCTCTTGCTGCTTTTAAGATTTTCTCCTTATCTTTTTTCTTGGGTACTGTAATTATGATGTGCCTTGGTGTGTTCCTCCTTGCTTCTTTACATCACTGTCACCGTGTACATGCCACTAGGTCAGTCACAGAGGGCTGTCTTCACACCCACGGGTCCCGAAATCACAAGTTATCCAGCTGTCATCTCTCAACAGCCATCCCAGTTGTTCCCAGTTTTTCCCTCTTATAAACATTTGCTGCAATAAACATTTTTGTGAATGTATTTAGTAGTGGTGATTTTATTTTTATGGGTTAGTTCCTTCAGTGGGTTAAAGGTTATGCTCATTCGTAAAATACTGCCTGAGTACTGCCTCAAAGGCTGTAGCAAATCACATGTCCTCTAGCAGTGTCCCCCTGTTCTTGCCAGTGCTGGTTGTTGTCAGTCCGTTTTCCTGTCTGATGGCCAATGGGGAGCTTGACATCTTTGTCCATTTTTCTTTTGTGTTGTTTGTCTTTAAATCAATTTATAGTATTTTTAATGCTTAATACAGGAATATTAACCCTTTCTGGTAAATGTTTTCTATATTTTTCTAGTGTTTTTCTTAATTTATGGTATCTTTTTTTGTAGTCATATCTTTTTCTAACAAAGAAAATGTTAGTTTTTTTGTAATTGTTATCCATCCTTTTTAAAATGACTTCTGGGTTTGCTATTTACTTAAAAAGTCAGTTTGGAATTTTTTATCTTCCAATGATGAAAAAAATGAATACATCATATGAAGTGACAAAAATAAAAAGACAGTATGCATAACGAGGGCTTAGTTTGCCTCAGAATGGGGAGGCAGAGTTGGGAAGAAGTACAGGGGGAAATTTCATTACTCTGTGTTTCTATGACATTTGACTTTTACTGTGTATATCTCACACAGGTTCATTTTTTTATTGAAATATAATTCACATACTATAAAATTCATGCCATTAAGGTGAACAAGCCGAGGGTTTTCAGTGACTTACAAAATTCTGTGACTACCACCACTGTCATTCCAGGACACTTTTCTCACCCCTGAGAGCAACTGCACACACCTGCACAGCCGCCCTCACTGCCTTCCCTCAGCTCTAGGAAACCGCTAGTCTGTGTTTCGTCTCCATACAGTCGCATATTCTGGGCATTCTATGTCAATGAAATCTTACACGTGGTGGCCCTTTGGGTCTGGCTTCTCACTGAACATCATGTTTTCAAGGTTTATTCTTGCCTCCGATGTGCCCACCGGGTATGTCATGTATTAGTGCGTCATTTCTTTTATCGCTCCATGATGCTCCGCTGTGTAGGTATACCCCACTTTGGTGACCCAGTCATCAGTTTAGGGATGTTTGGATTGTTTATGCTTTTTGACTCTTACCACTAATGCTGCTGTGAGTACTTGTGTTCAAATTTTTTTGTAGACATGTTTTCAGTTCTCTTCGTTACATACCTAGGAGGGGAATTGCTGAATCATATGATAACTCTGTTTAACCTTTTTAGGAATTATCAGACTGTTTTCCAAGGTAACTGCCCCATCTTATGTTCCACCAACAGTGTATGAGGGATCAGATTGCTCCACCTCCCTGCCAACATTTGTTATGGTCCATCTTTTTTATTGTAGCCATTCTAGTGGGTGTGAAGTAGTATCTTGCTTTGGTTTTCAGATTCATTTTTAAAATTTGAAAATTAGAGAAAAGTCACAAGTATTTCTGCAAGTAGTAACCTTCTTGGCAAGACAGTGTTGCACCACAAGCATTTCTAATTCATTGTGACTTTTAGTGAAGAAGCACTAGAAAGACAGCCAGAAGTGTTGGTTAGCTGGACATGTTGCCTCATTAACATGTTTCACATCGGGAGGGATAAAACTATGTGAGAGTAAGTGTGTGTGTCCACATGTGTTTGTGAAGGGGCTAGGGCAGGGGAGCCAAGGTCCCTGCAAACACTGAAATCGAACAGCCTGGAAGAGCTGTGTCTGACGCTGCCTCTCCCTCCCGAACACTGACTTCCAGATATACGCTGTGTGTAAAATTTTTACAGTTGTTTTTGTGGTTTGTATAATCAAGCATCTTTTCAAAATATCTGTAATTGGTCTACTCACTAAAAAGAAGGGCTTGCTGAGCAGCACAGATGCCAGCCAGGTTTCTAGTTAAACAACTTTTTGTGCTGTCTAGAAAGCCACTCTCAGCATCTGGAATTGCAAAGCAGGCTGTATGTCTAGAAGAAGAAACATGTGACAAAGAAAGAATTGATAGAAATAATAACATTATTAATAATAATACTTCACATCTCTAAGGCAGTTCTGACTTTTCAAAGCACTTTCTCCATCTGTTATCAATTTTAGTCTTCACAGCAAGCCTGTAAGATTGGCAGGGCAGGTATTATCTGCCTCTGACTCACAGACCCTCTGAGAACTTCAGGACAGAGAGAAGGTAAGGCTTGCCTGAGATCACAACAGCTAAGTAACTGCAGTATCACAACTAAATCCCAGGTGTCCTGCATTTGTTCCAGAAACTAGACGGTGAGACTCTATGGTAAAAGGACAATTGTGCAGGAAACATTTCCTACTCTGGGAGAGGCAATGTCGTCATTGGCAGTTGCACAATACTGAACTGGCTGCCCCCATGCCAGCGGGCCTGGACCGTTAGCCTCGATGGGCATCATCTTCCTCCCCAGACAACCCATGGAGGGCTGAGGGTCTTGGAAGAGTGTAAGTGTTAGAGGCTCTGGAGAGCTGGCCCCACCATCAGGGCCTCAGGAGACTGTGAATAGGTTCAATTCCCGTAGCTTCTACTCAATGCCCGGTACTGAAACCAAGAAATGAGATACAAAGAAGACTCACACACCAGCTTCCGCTGGGATTCCTAGAGGAAATAGACACTTGTTTCCACAACATTTTATCTCTGTCCTCCTCCGAGAGCCCCCATCCAGCCAAACAGAGAGACCAGACAAGTGAGGTGTGTTGAGAGGCACTGTGAGATGATTACAGCACATCTAGGTAAAACCCTGTAAGATATTCAGAGGAAACAAAGATCACAGAGAAGTCCACCAGAGCAAGAGAGTATTGTTTGGGGGTGAGAATCATTTTCCCCTCTTTTGTCTCATATTTGAATTTTCTGCAAGAAGTTATATTGCTCATGTAATTTTTAAAGATTTTAATATGTTGATTGATTTTAGAGAGAGAGGAGGGGAAAGAGAGCGAAACCTCAATTGGTTGCCTCCCATACTCACCCTGACTAGGGATTGAACCCACAACCTAGGCAGGTGCCCTGACTGGGAATCGAACCCCCAACCTTTTGATGTTTGGGGACAACACTCCAATCAACTGAGCCACACCAGCCAGGGCTCTCATATATTTTTTAAGTGATATTTTTGTTTAACTGGGAGAGAGTGATGTATTGGCTGAAGAAGCTGTGTAAGCTGTTGGCAGAGGAGGGAAGTGGAGCAGGTGATTTGTGTTTGGTGAGAGGGACGCACTGGAATTCCCTTGCAGGCCCTCGAGGAGGAATACCTGGGTTTCGGTCACCTTCTAGATGTCACACAGCATTCTCCCACCTTTGCCAGCCTCTGGGGCGAGAGGTCTCTCAGCACACAGCATGGCCGCTCAGTTCCACTGACTGATCAACAGCTGGTCTAACCCTCCTCTGGTTCCCACTTAGCCAGCCAGTGGAGGTTCTGGGCTGAAAAAACCTCCTTTGCCCTATTCTTCCGGTAGTGCTGAGAAGGAGGAGAATCGTGAGCACCCTGCAGGGGCTGGGTCAAATAAGTAAGGGCAGAGTATGCAGGTGTGGCCCTGGCCAGCTCCGGGTGCCAGTTGGCCCTCGGCTTGCTGGCTCAGTAGCTGCCCTGACTCTCAGAGCCTAGAGAACCAAAGCTCAGTCAGCACCTGTGCAGCTGCCCAGAGCCTGAAGAGAAATCAGCACCCTCGATCTCAGGGGCAGTTCCCCTTCTGTGCAGCCTGCGTAACCTTACGTGCTTAGTCTCCTGCGCATGTGGTCAGCTGAATGTCACTGCAGGCTGGCCTTTCAGACGGGGTGGTAGTAGTTGGCAGGATCTTCATCTTGTCGAGTTGGGTGTTTTGCACTATTTATGAGAGCCCAGTGAATGAAAACCAAACCACCTGAGAAGTTAAATCTTGAAAGATAGGTATGTGGAAGGACAGTAAATTACAACCGTATTAGAATTGTAAGAATTCGCTGTAAGAAAGGGAGAAGGGCCTCAGCCTTCTTGATGTGTTTCAACACATCCAGGCCTAGTAGCATTAGCTGACTTTTCAGCCCCGTTTGAAGAGTGTTGGGGAGCCTGTGAGTCTGAGATTGGAATACGCTCCCAGCTCCAGAAGAGGCTGTGGCTGCTCTTCATCTCCAGGAACCGTGCTCATTGGCCTGGAACTTAACTTCTGCAAAAAGAACAAGCAGCGTGGTGCATTCCCACTGCACCTTCTCAAGAATACTCTGGGACTTCCTCTTGGTAGTCAGTGGAAGTTCTCCCTTGCTAGAGGGGTAACAGAGCCTTTTAAAAAGAAACAAGAGTGGTTGGGTCTTGTTTTGTTGCTTTTTTTTTTTCCACATTGAAGAAAATCTGCAGCCAACTATTTTCTTTTCCTTTGACCTCTTTAAAAACCAGCTGGAGTTGCAACAGCTCTGCTGAAATGTTATGTGGCCTTTTGCTTCAGGGACTTTGAAACTGGCATCATTGTTGATTTTTCCTCTTTCCTGTCAACTTCTGTCCTATTTCCCTAGTGTTTCATATTCACCACCTGGATGCTTTTGAATATAGTAACTCTTGGTGTAGAAGGCTTTTTGACTTTCCCTGTGGCCTGAACGATAGGTATATATTCTTTCTGAAACAAGTAAACCCGATTTGGAGCAGAAGCAGAATGGCTTTGTTGTCAGCAGAAGGGGGGACTCCACAGGGTCCAGAAGTGCTGCAATGTCTGAACTGCAAACAAGGCTTCTGCCTGGTGTGGAAACATCCGTGTCCCCAATAGACAGACCTCTGTGTTATTTAGGCACTGTCCAGGATCTGAGTGTCTGTTTGTTATCCAAAGGTAGTAAAGGGAAATCAAACATTCTTTCATATCAGTATAAGCCCTGTGTAAACCCAGCCCCATGGACAAAGCCCTTTCCTGGGCCCATAACAAGGAGCTGTTTGTCCTGGCTGCCTGTCTTTAGCAGTTGGAGCAGGACTGAGTTCAGCTGAGATTGGTGTGACATTTGGTGCTGCGGTCTTGTTCTTTTGGGCCGAAGTTTCACAGGTGTCATGGGACAGAGTTCACTATGTGCGAGTTGAATCAGAGTACCCCCTGGGAGCCTTCAGCAAACGCCACGTCCAGCAGGCTCACAGCTATGAAGTAACCTGACAAAGCAGTTTCACCAAGCCATAGCAAAGCCAAGTGATAGTTCAGTGTGATTGCCTTTGTGTGCAGGGGCTAACTAGTCAAAATGTCAGAATCTGGACTCATGTCTGCCTGCATCTGATGCAATCAAAAAAAAAAAAGCCTGCGCTCATGATAAAATAGCTTCATCTCCCTCCTGTGAATAACACACACATGATACTGAAACTTCTGAAGAGTAGTGAAGGCTTGGTTTCTTCACACACAAATAGTTTGATCAATTAAACTCAGACCCACCTGCCTATTTTTCTGATTCCTCAGGTTCACTCAAGCCCATTTGTTCAGTCCACTAGAGCCATGCCAGCCATAACATAGCCACACGCCACACGTGGCTATTGAGCCCTAGCACTGTGGCTGGTTGGTGATGTGTTGGAGGCGTAAGATACTCCTCGGATTTTGAAAATGTAGTACCCCCCACAAAAGTAAAATATCACAATAATTTTATATTAATTCCTTGTTGAAAATATTTTGGATATATAGGGTTCAATTGACTATATTAATAAAATTAATTTCACCTGTTTTTACTTTTAATTCTCTTAATCAGTGGCTACTAGAAAATGTAGAATCACAAATGCTGCTGGCATTGTTTGCATTGGACAGCGCTGGGCTGGCGCTTGAAGGAGGTGTAGGTTTAGGGCGCCATCTGCTGGTCCGTCTAAGGCAACCGCTGATGTAAGCAAGAAGGAAGCGGTCTGCGCTGGGAAACACATCTCTTCACAGAGCAACATGCAAACTTCCTTTCCCAGGAGCTTCTGAAACTGAACCAGAACTGAACCCCAAAGCCCCTGCATCATGAGTAAGGGTCGTGGAGAGGGTCGTGTCAAACTGCTGGAAGGGGCAGGCCAGTGTTTGTTTACCTCTTCGGTGCTAAGGAGGCCGTAGGCAGCTGTGGTCTAAGTATTTCAAGCCGCGACAGGGTTGTAAGCAAGCATCTAACAATATAAGGAGTACACAGCTCCATCCTTCGAGAGATTTATGTCCTCTCTTTGGATAATGATGACTTGCTTTGATCTGTCAAGAGTGTGAAAGTAGTAATGCTGCTGATAACAGTATCTATCACCCCAACTTTGTGACTAAAAATAGCAGAAAGCATTTAACATTTCCCACTGTTTTGTGGGTCAGGGATTCAGATGCACCCCATCCAAGCATGTCTGGCTCAGGAACCTCATGATGTGGGAGTCAGATGCTGGCTGGGGTTTCAGTCATTTGAAGCTTTGACTGAGCCCAGAAAATCCACTCCCAAGGTGGCTCGTTCCTGTGACTAGCACAGTGATGCTGGCTGTGGGCTGGAGGCCTCAGGTCTTCTCCCATGGGCCTCTCCACAGGGCGGCTGCAGTGTCCTGAAGGCAGAGCTGGTTTCCTCCAGAAAGAGCAACCTAGGAGGCCTAAGAGGAAGCTTCGAGCCCTTGGACGACCTCACCCCCCGAAGTTACACACACCGTTGCGCCTGCCGTGTTGTATTGGTCAAGGCAGGAACATGCATCCTCTTGATGGAGGAAGGTCCATATCATGTTGTAAAAGAAAACGTGAGGTGGAATGGTTGTTGCACTTTTGGAAATACTATCTGCCTTAGTACCTGACACTTGAAGAGCACTGTGAGGCTAAAAAAAGCCTTGGCCATTTTGCAGATGAGGAAATTGAGACCTGAAGAAGTAAAGTAACTTGTCTGAGGTCTCACATTTGGTAGGAAGGACAGAAGCCCAGCTCTAACTCCTTGTCCATGCTGGTGTAGCCTGTCCATGTCGTCTCCCTGTGTCCCCCTTCTGTATGCTGTGTAAGCATCGTGCTGATTGTTCCATCTTTCCAGCATCTGCAAGGTGTGTGGTGTTTCAGGTCACTCTTTGGGTGATCTCTTTCTATAAATAGTCGCTTTATTGAGTTGAGGCTCCGTGGAAGTAGGTTTCAACTGACTAGAGAGCCCTTGCTATATAAGTGCTGTAGCAATGAAGAAATCACATTTTCCAACATTTCCCATGCTGCTTGCTTCAAAAACCTCAGGGACAATAACCGCAGTATAATTTGTGTGATCACTTTCTTTTGGATTATCTGACCATTCCGTCTTACTTGTATTTGAAACCGGAAATAATTACAGATTGCTTTCAGTAGTTTCCGTATTCCTTGGTCATCTTAAAAAGGAGGTTTTACCGTGTGTTGATATTCTATCTGCCAGAATTAAAACTAAAATCCAGCTGCCAGAATCATTATTTGTTATTCTCGGTTTCAGGTCAAACTTCCCTTTCCTGTAGATCAAATCACAGATCTTCCGAGGAACGATTTCCAGATGATGATTAAGATGCACAAACTAACCTCAGAACAGTTAGAGTTTATTCACGACGTTCGGCGGCGCAGCAAGAACCGCATCGCGGCCCAGCGCTGTCGCAAGAGGAAACTGGACTGTATTCAGAATTTAGAATGTGAAATCCGCAAACTGGTGAGTTGGCCCGTCTGTTGTTATCAGCAGCCTGGAGGGACCGGGACTGATGCAGAGTTACAGTCGTGAAGGCTGGACAAGTAGAGGGAAGGGTCACCATTCAGGGACATTTGGGTTTATTTTTGAACAAGTCCCTTAACAAAAATAATAGCTTTCTACATGCAGGCTTTCTATCTGCACTGGGTGTGTCTGTGTGTGTGTGTAATGACATGTCGATGTTTTATGGAGAGATAGTTCTGTTTCCTTTTCCATTCTGCACGTTCTAGTAGCTAACATTCATTGCATGCATGCATAGACCAGGGACAACTCTGAAGTATTTTTGTAGATGATCACATTTAATCTTCACACCAACCCTACAACTTAGGTACTATGTTATCTTCATTCACAGAGGCAGAAACAAGATTACAGAGGGATTAGTAACTCCCCACTCCTGATTCCAAATCTTGTGTTGTTTTTTTAATCCTCACCCAAGGATGTACTCACTGATTTGAGAGAGGAAGGAGGGAGAGAGAGAATCATCTATCCATAACCTAGGTTTGTGCCCTGACCAGTATCGAACCCTCGACCTTTTGGTGCACAGAACAATGCTCCAACCGGTTGAGCCAACTGGCCAGGGCCCAAATCTTGTGTTTTTACTGTTTCTCTCTCTGGCTTTGCACAGAAGAGGGGAAGCTAGAGGTAGGATGCCTGCCTCTAACCTACCCTGATCTTCTGAAGCCCTTCACAGCCCCAGGATCTTTGATTTTGCAATTCTACCTCAAAGAGGCTGCCAAGTCTTCCTTCTGCCTGAGAGTATTTGTCTCAGGGAACAAGCTCCCATCCCCCAAACTCCCTTCACGGGGAGCTCTGTGCCCACTTCTCCTTGGTAAGCAACCTCAAGCTATAGGAAGTAAATCCAGGTGACCTCGATTCTGTCTGTAGCTTTGAAGGCAACCAGTGCAACCTCATTCAGCTCAGCCTTTCTGCTGACCACAGACTGGAAACGTAGCTCAGGTGTTGTGTCTGTGAGAGGTGACCAGGGAGGCCACGTAATGCAGTGGTGACCTGCTTTCCTCTGGCCTGAAGACTCCAGGTGGTGGCCCTTTGCCTCCTGGTGAGCCCGTTTCCTCACGCCTGAGAATGAGGAAGATGGGATGTTTGAAAAGCATGAAAAAATGCTACATGTTATCGAGATGGTCCTGGGCCCCAGGGTCTTTTTATTTTTAATTTAATTAACACCCACCAAGCAGGAAAAACCTGCCTATCATCAGTTGCTCCTATCACCTACAAAATAAAGTCCCGATCCTTAGCAAGACGCACAGCACTCTCCGTGAGTCAGTGTGCAGCCGCCCTCCAACATCCTCCCACTCCCTCCCCAGAACTTGACCCCTAACAAAAACTGTTTGCACTGCCTCTGCCATCTCCTACTCTTTATGCCTCTGTGCTTGTGCCTCTGTTTCTCTTCTACCTTGGACACCCCTCCACTGTTTTCTTCTCTGAATCTGTCCTTTATTCTTGAAGACTCTCCAGGCAGTCTTATTCTGTTCACCTCTCCAGGAAGGCCCTTTCCTGAGTCGCTGGTGACATGGACAGTTACACGATCAGTGCAGACCCACTAAAGCCTCTCAGGAAATGTCTGTTGCCCTAAAATTTATTGGAAATTGCAAGTGGGTCGTGGGATTCTGAATTCCTTCTTTCTTTCCAATTTTTCTTTAAGGCTGTTTTAACAATAGCAAGACATTGCTTTAATTTAAGACATATTAAGAAAGCACATGGCTGCTGGTGAGTACGGGCTTCCTGGAAGCCTGCTGGGCTCCAGTAGGGAGCCAGGCAGGGCTGAGCCAACAAGTACGAATCGTCAAGGTCTCGGCCACACATCTGCAGGAGCTGTGGCCCTCTGCTCTTCTGTAGGTGGCCAGCTAACTCTCCTCACCCTTATTTGAGAAATGCCTGATTTCTGTACTCAGCATTCTTCTCCGGTGATCATGTGACACTAAACAAACAGTGAAGTCTAAGCCACACACCAGGCTAAAGCACTTTGCTAACATTGTTCAGTTGGGAAAGCAAGGGAGCATCTCCAAGTTCTCCCCCCACTTTTTTGGAAACCCCTTAAATAATACACTGCCTTTCACTGCCGAATGAACATGACATGCTCGTCAATATACAGCCAGCTTCATGCTTCTGACCCCGTCCTGATGTAGGCTGCAACCGGCCAAAACACTGTTGCACACACAGCATTTCCTCTTCTTCACCCTCAGAAGTGGCCCAGGACAAGAGAGTTGGTGGCTTGGCCAAAACAATGTGGCAGAATGTAAGACAGGTTCCCTCCTGGGGCTGGGTAGTATTGCCTCTCACTCTACAGACTTCCAGGCTACAGCCCAGAAGCTCCAGCTTGCACAGCCTGTATGTCCTTGGTTTCTTACCCACCGCCCTCTAGCTGGAGTGCTGCCCCCACATGCAAGCACACCTGGTCTGAGCCACAGGCTGGCTGCAGTGTGGGTGACTCTGGCCCACCCCCACACCCCCACACCCATGCTTTCACTCCCCACTCCCCACCATCCCTGGCACACCATGCAGCTTTTGCAAACTTGCATAATGTATTTCTCTCAAGTTACGCTTGTACATCTGTTTATTTTTCATTTTTAAAACATATTTCCTTGAAAAATTTATAAATATTTTAGCAAGTGCCCTTTCCCCATATAAAGCTCCATCTCTGACACACATGCCCGCACTGCCTGCAGGGCTGCATCCACATCACAGCACTTGGGTGCAGCTCCCGTGCCGGTGTCAGGTATCTGCTGCCCCCCCCCACCCCCTCCACTTTCTCTTTCATCCTCTCCTCACCCCTCCTGCTCCCCAGTGCAAAGCTAGAAAGCACTCACTGCCCACTGCTGCAGATGTCCAGGGTCCCCACCCATTCCGTTGTGTGCCCTTCTGCAGCCTCCTCATCCTCTCTCCTCACACACATAGTGGTGGGAAGACCTTAACTGGTCTCCCCTCTAAGTTCCCCTCTGAGGGAGAGATGGATTTGAGAATCGCAAGAGCCTACGTGGGATTTTCTTTCAGAAAGACATCTCAGAACCTCTGCCTGCCTCTTTGGTGTCCAGGGGGAGTGGCACTCGGGCCTCACTACCGGCCTCCAGCCATCCTCAGAGCGGCTGCAGTGTTCAGTCTGTCAGCTGCCATGGCGGAGAGCCTGCTGATGTTGGATCGAACCATAGGAAATTGCCAGTGGTCCACTGTTTCTAATTTTCCTTTTTAATACACTTTCTTTTTTAAAGAAGTTTTAGGTACATGGCCAAATTGAATGGAAAACACAGAGTTGCCATATGCACCCTGCCTCCTTCCTACACACTCACCATCTTCCCCATTAGCAACATGCCCCACCAGCTACAACACCTGTCACATGTCATCACCCGAAGCCCACAGTTACATGAGTGCATGTGGCAGGTGTGGACGTGTGCATAGTATCAGGAGAACACGTGTCCTCTGCGTTCTACCTGCTCACCCCTCCCTCCCACCCAGGTCCCTCCCTGGCAACTACTGATCTCTTCACTGCCTCCACAGTTTCGCCTTGGCCAATTAATTTTGACCTCCAACAATGGCAATCTTAATACATCTAGGGGAGATTTTCAGCTACAAGGTGTGGGACCATCCATGAGTTTTCCAGCTGATTCTCTGCAAACTCCAAATTCCAAGAAACTAGAACCTGGACTCCCAGCAGTTTTCTAGTTGGTGGTGATTTTGCTCGTCACCTGACCAGACCACTGAGAAGGATTAAGAGCTGCCAGAGGGAAGGGGTCAGGATCAGTGGGACATCTGGAGGGGCTGCTTGGATAGGAGACATGGCGGAAGTACCTGCCCAGCCTCCCCAGGGAATATGTTTTTTAAGTTTCTAGATCCTGACCTAGTCATTCCTGACCATAATGTAGGATGCAGAAACAAAAGTTGGAAAGCCCCCAGAAACAAGGTCTGGAGTCCTCCGGTCAGGCCTGACCAGGCCCTCTCTTGTCTCTCTAATGTCCAGGTGTGCGAGAAAGAGAAGCTGTTGTCAGAAAGGAACCAGCTGAAAGCCTGCATGGGGGAGCTGCTGGACAACTTCTCCTGCCTCTCCCAGGAAGTCTGCCGCGACATCCAGAGCCCCGAGCAGATCCAGGCCCTGCACCGGTACTGTCCTGTCCTCAGACCCATGGGTCTCTCTGCAGCCTCCAGTGTTAGCCCTGCGCCCTTAGGCATCGAGCAGAACCTTGCCACCCCCCAGTGTGCAGTGGGGGAAACTGTGCCCTGCTGTTTGGAGCAGGGCCCAACTGCCCCTGGGCCTCCCTGGGCCCCCAGCAACACCTCAGAGAATTGTACTTCTGCCCAGAGGCTACAAGGCACTGACCCAGGAGCCTTCTCAGAAAGAGGACCTCCTCTTGAACCCAGGACCCAAACGGTGAC
Organism: Anoura caudifer; assembly: GCA_004027475.1. Lineage (NCBI taxonomy): Eukaryota > Metazoa > Chordata > Mammalia > Chiroptera > Phyllostomidae > Anoura > Anoura caudifer. The sequence goes on from PVKU01005788.1 coordinate 93,642, forward strand.
CGTGGACTTCTGCCAGGAAATGACTGATAAGTGTACGACTGATGAACAGCCCAGGAAAGATTACACCTAGTGACCAGGCCTGCCTCCCAGCTCTCACACCTCTCCCACCCAGGGAGGTGCTGTTCATCTGTTGTCTGGAAGACCCAAGAAGGAATTTGGTGCACACTACAGCGTTTCTTAGCAGCAATACTGATTCTGAGTATTCCCTCCTCTCTTCACACAGGAGTGATGTATAGTTACCTTCACAATGGTGCTACCCCTTGCCTCAGCAAGGAAAGACAACAGTGATGACACTGTCTGTCTGTGGGTTAATTTCAATCTTAACAGGGATAGACTATAACACCTCTAGGACCCAACCACAGATTGTTTTCTCAGTGGCCCATGTCACAAACCCTATCTCAGGAATTTCTTCTGAATGTTCAATTTTTTTCATTGAAGACAGCTTCTATACACATCAAAGTTTTATAGCTAGACTGTACATATTATATATAATATATATAAAAATATATATCTCCATATGCAAAAGTCCTGCATGCCTCAATTTTCTCATTAAAATGGGAAACTTCCTTTCTCATTCACGAACAGATTCCAACATTCCCCTTCATTGTCTCTGATGCTAGAACTAGTTAGGTAACTGTTAACATGGTCCATTTTCTTGCTTCACAGTTCGACTTCAGTTTCTACTTATTTATGGACAGAATTCAGCGTTGGAAGCTTTTCTGTTAAGGTTTCATTTTGGCGGCCGCATCTGTGCAATCTGGTTTCGGCCCCACTGGAGGGTACCCCTTGAGTGTCGTGGTTGGTTGGTTGGTTTTTGCAGACACTGTACAGTCACGGTCAACTTTGCCACTTGCACTGAGTTTTGGGTCAAACCTATTTTCTTAAATGAAATTGTGACTTCAGTATAACTCAAGTATACTGTATATTCTTTACTTTTAGTTTAAAAGTAGAACATTTTAGCTAATTAAAAACCACTCAGGTGATAATTATGTAGGAAAAACAATCTTGCCAAATAATGAATTCATCCTAGGATGTGTCAACAATAATCTGCTTGAATATTTTTATATTTCACCTCCTCCCCACCTTTCCCTAAGTGAAGCTGAAATGCAGATAGAGTTCAGAGTTGACGCTGGATGTTCAGATTCCTAAGTGGGGAGAGAGTTTGGGCATCACACTAGTAAGTATATCAAAGCAGTAGGAATCTGTGGTTCTGTACCAGAACTCAGCAGGCATTGACTCCTAGAAATCAAGTCCGAACCATGTTCTCCCCCAGGGAGTAAGTCCCACTCATTTCAACACTTCATCAGGCCTCACTTGCTCCTGGAAGTGTAGTGAAGTAAGACTTTGTGCTTTGAAGGACTTGGCTGACCAGGACTGGGCTCCCAGGAGATCACACCTGAGGGGATTTGAACTGCAGCCCCAAGTCCCTCCCCCGCTAAGTGGCTGTCCTGGGTCAGTGCAGCTCACCCAGAGTAGGAGAGAGCAGGACAGAAATGAGCCTGAGGTCTGTCCCTGACACAGGCAAAAGCATTTTTCCTCCCTTTCTTCTCCAAATGTTTTGAGTTGAATTCTGTGGCTTTCTGCCAGTCTCTTGTCCCAAGGCAGATTTCATTCTGAGGCTTCGGACATGACACGGCTAGGAGCCCTCCTTGCCCCTGCTCCACCACACACACACCTGTCCGCACCTGATGATAATTTCTTCTCTTGCTGCAAAACTGGTTGGCTTACAACCCACAGAGAGCAGCTTCCCTTGGCCCAGGGGGCATGTTGGTCTCTGGCCACGTTTACAGAAGGCGTGCTGAGATCCCACAGCCACAGAGGAGGAGATGCCAGCCCCCCCACCTCCAGTGGGCCTCCAGCCCAGCTGTGGGAAGAGCCCCCAAGGATTTGATGTGGGGATGGGGTGGTGGGCAGTGGGACGTGATGGGTGACTTTGTTTCTTTATTTGTGCCATTGTTTGGACAATATTAAAGCTGCATGTAAAAGAGGGAATTAGTATATGATGTAGGCGAAAAGTGAAACCATAGTAACATATGTTTTAGTATTATTAACTTTTTCTGTACAAATGTTAGCGCTAAATGTTTAAATATGTATGATTGCCAGAAATCTGTTGGTTCATGCGGTAGGATATTTTCTTTTTAAAAAGGCTTTTCTTTTTTAAACTAGCTCCACTTTTAAAACCTGCCTCTGGGTTTTTGTTGTTTGTCATGTGTGTACGTGTCTGTGTGTGCCCGTACGTGCCTGTGGTGGAGCCACCATCGATGCTGCGGTTGCTGGAGTCCCCTGGCCCACTAGACTGGTCCTGCACTTCACGGTGAAGGTGCCTCTGTGGGACACTGGTGCCAGCTCCCATTCAGACTCCGAGTGAATCATGTGATCCATCACAGGTGTGTGGTATGGTGGAGTCAGCCAACAGTCCTTTGGTTTTTTTAACTCTCTCGTTGCCTTTTTTAAGTGACCTCCTCTTCCTTTAAAAAAGGAGTGTTTTCCGCTCGTGTCATATCCAGGTCCAAACCAGCTTGTTGGCATGATTTTCCCTAGTCACAACTCATGTGCAACTGGTAGTCTTGACCACATTCCGTCCAGCCCACCCCTCCTTGGTGCCGTTCCATCCGGACACGCCCGTGCGGCAGCCATGTCCAGGTTTGAGGGGCTCTCTTTCTTTCTCTCCCCCTAACTCGGTCTACACCTTCAGTCTGCCAACCCCCTACATCGCTTTTATTCCTCTCCCAACTGAGCCCCTGTCGCAGGAAGTAGTCAAAAACACTTCTTGAAAAACTGTCTTTTGATTTCTTAGTGATTTTTACTAAATTGCTACAATTTCGTTCACTATCCACCATGAACAGTGACTGGTTTTATGCAATGTGATCTGTGTCTGTTACTACTCTTAACCATGTGTTTGTCTAAATTACTTCTGGGTTAATTCAAAGGGAGGACTAGCTGGGGACCAGAATCCCAGTTGCCTCAAGTGGAATTTTAAAAACCGGCCTGATTCCTCTCCCTGGGATCCCTGAGTGAAGCCCATGCCTCTTATGAGAAGGAAAAGCAAGTTAGCCACTAGGGGCAAGGTCTGCACAGCGTGGTGATATCCAGTTGTGTTCTTTAGGGTCTTCCTGACCACACCAAAGGACCCCGCAGCCACAGACTGTTTAGGAGGATCTGTATGTACGACAGCCTAGGCGGGTCTCAGAACATCTGGGATTGGCATGGGCTGTTGGGGAAGGGACAGTGGAGGTGGCCCTGTGACAAGTTAACATCCTCTGAGTCTAGTCCTCCCCTTGGATCTTACCTTTGCTCTACATGTGTCCCCAGCAACCTCGCTGCATTCAGGTTGGTCAGGCTCTGGGCAGGCGAGTGCTTTGCCATATGTGTTTGCTTCTCTGCGTTATCTGGGGGTGCCTTGAATAATCTAACTTTATTACATACTGATTCTGGAACAAAACAGTTGCAAAAAAAAAAAGAAGAAGAAGAAGAAGAAGCTGGCAAAGTTACTAGGCCCTCCTCCTTCTCTTCCGTGTTTGCTAACAATGACTCAGGCGTCAGAGGTGATGCTGCAGTAGAAGATGTTATTTTGTATATTATACAAGTAATTTATTAACTGTCTTTCTAAAAGTATGCTGCTTACAAGATGCACTATGATTTTGGATTTAATCCTTGTATTGCTTTCCCAAGGAAGGAAATAAATAAATAAATAAATAAATAAATAACAGAATGGCTAGCGATTAGTATGCCAACTGCCGCTTCTTGAAAAGGAGGGCAGGGAGCCGCTAGAGGACTTGCCTGAGAGGACTGCTAAGGGTCAAGTGGGCACAATGGGAAGTTCAGTGCTATTGTCAAGAGGTCTAAACCTACACATACTCTTTTAATACTTTATTATTACTGTTAAAGTTGAAGAAACAAAGGTGTGAAAGTTATAAGCCTTGTTAAGAAATCACCAAGTTTTGCCCCTGTGAGGTGACCCACGTGCTGTACAGTAGCAGAACCCTATCAAAACAAGGGAAGCCTGCCACGCTCTTTCAAGCCGTTCTTGGCTACCTAACTCCATGCATTAGACCCCATTTAAACTGGGAGCTGCTTAGGAAATGACTTCAAACTGCTCCACTATTGCTTAGTTTGGGAGGGGTCGTAGATCTAAAAGGAAGCAAGAATCAAGTATTGTCCTCACCACTGTAAATAAACTAAAGAACATTATTATTTTTTTCTTAAACAATAAAGCTGTTCACTGGATCACGAGTTAGTGTTTCTTCCCCAAATTGAGGGTGTTGTTGTAGGTTCAGTCTCTGGCAAGTGCATGCACAGTGCGGTGCCCTGCACGGAGTGGGTACCCGGGCAGGAAGTCCATGTGCATGGAAACATTCTTTGTTCAAGCTGCATGTTTTTAGTACTACCCGAGCCAGCTCATGACCCAGGCATCAAGCATTGGTGCTGCAGAATAGAACATATTTGTACACAAATAGTGTGTGCAAATAGTATTTGTACATAGAAAAGAACTATTGTGGCAGACTAAGGATAAATTATTCAACCAACGGTGCAAAACATTTCTTGCAAAGAAAAGTAAGTGTATAGTATTTTCCTACACTCCACTCTGGGAGATAATATTTATATCAAATGATTATTGGTGTATTTTAATTGTAATACGGAAGTGATGCTGCCATTGGTGAAGAATACCCACTTGGTTGCAGAGGCCCACTTTTATAGTTTTGATTTAATGTTGTGGTGTGGTGTGCGCATTTCACTATCAAGCAATGGATAAGCAACTTTGACTTACATTTTCATTCCAGTTTATTGACCTCAGCTGACACAGTGGCCCTCCTAGAAGCAGAAGCGCACCAAGACCGTTCATTTCAGGTAGACTCGCATTCGGTGCCAAATGCTCTCGGGCGGGCGATCGGACATGTGTATCAGGAAAGAGTGAAGGGACTTGGACGAAGAGGGCTTTTCCCACAGATTGATGCTAAGTCTTCTACCAAAACATGTCTGGAGGCAGAGGGGTGACCTCTACTTGAGCCCCAACAATGCATTTTGCATGTGTGAATGCTGGGGTGCCCATTCACGCTCTGACGTAAAAGACCTGCCACTTGTAGTTCATGATCAGGAAGATTCCAGATGCATTAGGGAGCTTCAGGTGCTGGTTAGACGCTACCTTTGCTTGTGAGGCCAAAAGGGCCTGTGAGGATTTGTTCCAGAACCAGTCTGATGCAAGTGCACCTCTAATATATGCCTTACAAACTCCAGAGGCCATATTCAAAACAGGGTCTTCTCAATGTATGCAAAGGGCTCCAGCCCCTCTTCTCTTCCTCCCCAGGTTGAACAATACGGACAGTTTTCACACATATCTACCTGTATAACCCTCTGTACCTCTCATAACTGGTCAACGACTGTAACAGGTTACATCAGGTGTTTTTCTACATACTTTTTACACAGATTCTATGCGATTAATGTAACTTAATTCAGTGCATCATTTTATTGTACTAGTTCTTAGGCTTGTCTTTTTTTTTTCTAAGTGATTGTGGTTTTCCTTGTGGTTTTTATTGTAAAGATGAAAATGGCTGTTGATGCTTATTCTCTGTAACTAAGAATTTTTACCTTTTGGGGGAAAAAAGCGCGTTGCTATGAACTAATGAATTGAACTTTCATTTATTCGTTGTAAATACACTATTGTGCAAAACAAATTTCACTCAGTTGAATTGCTAGTGTTAACTGAATTTTGTCTAGACACCATTTCTGTTGATGAAATAAAGACATATCATTATACATTGTAAGCTGAGTTTCTCTGCTCCCGGGTCTCTGTGTTCAGGTTGCAGAGCTGGTGGCCTCAGGACATTTTTTCTCCCAGAGAAACCATATTTCCTTTAGTTTGGCCCTTGCCTGCTACCTTATTAATCCAATTAGAAATCTAAAAAATGTGATAATGCTAATCTAGTTCCTCAACTCTGAATTTTAAAGATCCCTAGGGCCTATGAGAGCAGATACAACCAATTTGCTGGTTTGGGTGTGGTGTGGTGGCCGTCGCCAAACGTCACCACTGGGGGCGCTGCGGGAAGGGTATCGTTTCTCACAACGGTGCGCGAATCAAAAAGCGGAACGAAAGGAAGGGAGGAAAAGGGCATTAATTCCACACCAAGGTACAATGAGGGGCAGAGCAAGGAGTTTAGAATTGTGGTATATTTGGTAGTTTAGTCTTGGATTTTGACATCAAGAGAAAACAAGGTACTGAGCGGTGGGCAAGCCAGACAACTGTGAGTCGCCCTGGACCCAGAAGCGGTTGGGTTTAGCTGCCAGCGAGGCTGTGAATCATGGATTCACATGATGTGAGGAGAAGGCGCTGCTACCCATGTCTGGGCTTCACCAAGCACGTGGCAGCGCCCCATGCATCAGGTGGGAAAACTGAAATTAAAAATCTCTGAATTACTCTCCCTTAGTGAATCTCCGAGAGCACCCTAATGAGTCACCCATGAGCTGGGTGCGCAGTTTACTTACAGGAAACGTGTAATGAGATTTGCGAACGTGTGCTGTTCTGGAAACACCACAGTCATAACATTCTAGGCATGAAAGGTAAAAAATACAGTCTGCCTGAAGACACGAAGTCATTCAATCCACTCTGGAAAAGACACGTGGGTCATATTCCCAAAATTTTCTGTAAGTAAACCTGGTCCCTTAGAACTGACAGATTTGCCCCTTCTCCCCTGACGTTTGTGCTTGTTGCAGGAATGACCGTCTTGGTTGGGTACAGAATAAAGCTGTTACATCCCACAGAGGGGAAGCACTCAGCGTCCAGCCCCAAATAGGCAGCACCCACTTCCTTCCCACTCTGACTGTGCACCTGAGGGGTGAGCCGTATTCACCTCTGGGCACGGATTCTCAGACTGGCGACCCTTCCACCAGTCCCCGCCAGCCCTTCTGTTGCATGTATTTGGAAATAACTGCACTATTCTTTGAAACAGTTCTAAAAGGTTCACTCTTCCAGCCCAGCACCCCAGCCCCTCAATTAGGATCCATTAGCAAGGTTATGCTTGATGTTTTACGGCAGCTTGTGATGGTGCCCGGGGTGGGATGGGTTTCCAGTTCTCCCCACTGAGTGCCATGGCCTCTCCATAAATGAATGTGATACTTCCTGCTGTCAAAGAATCAAGGCCCAGACAGATGGAGCAAGCTAATCATTTCACATCCCATTATGCAAGTGCCTTTCCTTTCATTTGACTCAAGAGCATACCTTCTGTCCCCACCCCCACCTCTGGTTCCTACAGAGCCCAACATACACCTGCCCCCTGGCTTGCTTTAGTCAGCCAGGAAGAGGCATCGTGGGTTCTTCACAGTTAGCTCTCACTCTTTCCCCTTGATGATAGGTGCATCCTTAAGGCAGTGACCCTTGTCCTAAAGCAATGAATGGAAACCTTCAGGGACATGCCAGAATGTATGAGAAGTACTACATTTTACACTGAATGCTTTTAAACTTTTTTTAACCCCTCTTTATGCATGCAGTTGATGACCTGTAAAGGCTTTTGAGGGTGAAATTTAAATTACAAAAAAAAATGTTTTAAGTGATGCTACATGGGCTTCTGAAAGAATCTCATGTAATAATAAACCCATTGACAAGATGTGACAGCACCCAGTGACTAAGGAATAAAGACTGGAGTATTGGAAGTGATGGGTAAGGTATTACCTTGGGCCTCTACTCATAAACATACATTCATTCAACCCTAGGCTACATGTTGTGCATCCAAGATTTTAAATGCACAGGCCTTATCCTTAAAGCTTTCATAGGCTAGTCAGGCAGACAGATGTGGAAATAAATCATTGCCCAGGGCCTGCTGATTGTTGCAGACCAGAGAGAGAGAGCAGGGCTTCCTGGAAGGAACATTGCCTTGGAGCAGAGAGACCTGGATTAGAATTCCAGCTGCACAGCATGCATTTCAGCTGTGTGACCTTTAAGAGCTATGGGACAAAGTACTTAATTTTTTTGAGCCTTCTCTGATCTAAAAAAAATAGATGAACAAAAACTTTGTACAGTTGTACAAGGTATAGATAATAGGTCCTTGGCACCTGGAATATGGCATGCCCCCTTAAAATGACACCTGTTGGGGCTTGGGCCCAGTGGCGTTTCCACCTACCTGGTCTTCACTGGCTCTTCTACCAACTCACTGTGGAACAGGTCATGCTTCCTCACATTGCCATACTCATTTCCATGGCTGCAAATGGACTCAGGAGCATTTGGGCTAGAAGCATAGACCAGTCCCACCCAGGCAGTTACCCAGTGTATTAGTTAGAGTTCCCCAAAGAGACAGAACCAATAGAAAATATTGAAGAGAGCCCTGGCTGGTGTAGCTCAGTGGATTCAGCACCAGCCTGAACCAAAGGGTCGCCTGTTCGATTCCCAGTCAGGGCACATGCCTGGGTTGCAAGCCAGGTCCCCAGGAGGAGGCATGCGAGAAGCAACCACACATTGATATTTCATTCCTTTTCTTTCTCCCTCTCTCTAAAAATAAACAAAATCTTTAAAAAAAGAAAATTTAAAAATATATATTGAAGAGAAAATATAGAGACAAAGAGATATTGATATATCAGAGTAATCATAAGGAATTGGCTCACAAAATTACGGAAACTGAAAAGTCCCACAGTCTACATTTTGCAAGCTGGAGACCCAGAAAAGCCGGTGGTATGCTTCTGAGAACTATAGAGCCGATGAAGAGAGTCCCAGTCCAAGGGCAGAAGACTGTCCCAGCTCAGGGGAGTTTACCTCGGATGGTTAGAAGGTGCTTCCTAGAAATAAACTGCATCGAATGTATGCCTTTTTTTACAAAATATGAAAATTTTATACCAAAAAAAAGTACCTGTTCTATAATTACAGGGCTGATAGAAAGAAAGGCATGATGGGTGGAGGGCTGGCTGAGAAGGAGCTCCTGGAACTGCCTCCATAAGCAAAGGGTCCCCAAAAGACAGGCACATGGTGGATGGAGGTTGTCCAGCATCACACCACTCTGTGGGCAAGGACAGCAGGGAGTGAGAGCTGCAAGCAGCTGTTAAGGGCAAGAGGTGGAGAGCAAGGTCAGAGGCAGGTGCCAGTACATAAAGGCTTTGTGTGTGCCAGGCTAAAGAGATTGGATTTTATCTCACAGGACATAGATGATGCAGAACTTTCTGACACTGCACCAAATTGAAGCCTTTTATCATGAGGTGTGTAGCCAGGACTGGAGAACAGTCTGGCCAGGGATGGAGGATGGAGGAGCTAAATGGTTCTTCCATGGCAACTGAGCTCACCTTTATGGCTCTCAGAACTCAGACAGTAATAACCAGCCAATCAACCTAATGATGGGCTAATTAGTGTATATCTCATGGCTGTGGCCGTGTCTCTGTGTTCTGTAACAAGTATTAAGTGGCCCCAGATGGTATGGCTCAGTGGATTGCATGCCAGCTGGCGAACCAAAGGGTCGCCAGTTCAATTACTGATCAGGGCATGTGTCTGGGTTGCGGGATGGGTTACCAGTGGGGGTGCGTGTGAGAGGCAACCACACATTGATGTTTTTCTCCCTCTCTCTTTCTCCCTCCCTTCCCCTCTCTAAAAATAAATAAATAAAATCTTTTTTAACGAAGCATTAAGTGCTTTTTGATGCACCTTTGCTGCATGGCAGGACCTCTGGCAAGGTGGGGTGAGGAAGAAGTGTCCACTGCAGTCACCCCCCAGAAGTCCAGAATGAGGTCCTGCCGGCAGTCAGCTATGGGCGCCCCCACTGACAATGCATGATCCTGCAGAAAGATAAAGTATAAAATCATGCAGTGTTCATGTTTGCCAGGGTTATATCCAATATTTTTTAAATTTTCCTTTTTTTTAAATCCTCACCCAAGGACATGTTTTGTGGTTTGTTTGTTGTTGTTTTTTTTTTAATTTTAGAGAGAGGGAAAAGGCATGAAAAAGAAAGGGATAGAAACATCGACGTGAGAGAGAAACATTAACTGGTTGCCTTCTGTATATGCCCTGACACGGAACAAACCCACAACCTAGGCATGTGCCCGGATTGGGAATCTAACCCACAATCTCTCAGTTTGTAGGATGACACCCAACCAACTGAGCCACACAGGCCAGGGCTAGTGAGTATTTTATGTCATGACATTTATGGACAAAAATCCAGCTGGTTCATCCCTAAGAAATGAACTAATGAAAGTGGGGGGGGGGGGGGTTTCTCATCAACATCTCCTTCACAGACAGGAAGCCCCTGGCCTGCTCTGGACCCATGTTCAAGTGTCCAAATTGTTGGTGCTGCTGCTGCAGCAGAGCTCAGGTGGCCTATCAGCAGCATGTCCCCCTGGGCTGCTCGGTGGGAAACAAGTGGCCACATCCCAATCCTTCTCCCCTCAGGATGACACCAGCTCTTATTCCTAGACTTTTCTGATGGTGCCCACTTCCTCCCTGCCTGACCCTCGCCTGTGCATAGAACCTGCGCAGACAGTGAGGCCAGCAGGGCTGTGTGAGGCTGGCCCCAGCCCCACCAAGGAAGGGCCTCCTCTGTTTGGTGAGCCCACTTGGGAGCACCCTGCACACACCCATTGCTGGCTGGGCATTTCTATAGAGGGGACGGTTCCCGCAGTTCTTCCCTCGGGGTAAGCTGACCAGGTACAACTTTTCTGCTGCAGACGCCAGTTGCTCCAAGGTCTTGTTTTCTGGCCCGAGACATGCATTATTTTTTCATAACAGAGGAAAGTTCTAGAAACATGTTCTGAAAGAGATAGGAAACAAAACAAAATAGACTCAAAGGGCTTGCAAAAGTCAGTCCTGCCCACCCACTTGGGACTCTCTGTTTGGCACAAATATCAAGGACCCATCACAACCAGCTGCAGGAGGCAATTCTCCCTGTGTCTCTCTTCAGTAATTGATATATTATGTAGAACTTCTCAGCGGAGTTCAATAAATTATAACAATCCATCCTCAAACACTTATCTAATAACTCTTGCTAATAATGTTGAGTCAAAAAAGACCTTCCCTAATGAGATAAAGAACTTAGAAGTAACAGAGATTTTAGATTTAATGTATTAAAATTTTTAGGATGCCATAAATAGAGATAAGAGACAAGCAGACTGAAAGTCATATATATATATTTAATATAACACTATATAAGAGTTCCTAGAAATCAGAAGAAAGACAAATATTCCAGCAGAAAAGTAGATTTTTAGCAGGAAAAAAATTAGCAGGAAAATTATTCATGGTAAAAATATAGATGGCCTCCTGGCCAGTGTGGCTCAGTTGGTAGGTTGGAGCACCATTCTGTATACCAAAAGGTTGTGGGTTTGATTCCCAGTCAGGGAACCTGCAAGAGGCAACTGATTGATATCTCTCTCTCTCTCTCTCTCTCTCTCTCTCTCTCTCTCTCTCTTTCTTTCTCTCTCCACCTCCCTCATCCCTTTCTCCTCTCTCTAAAAGCAATGAAAAAACAAAAAAAAAAAAAAAAAAACATTCTCAGGTAAGAAAAAGAATACAGATGGCACCCTGGCTGGTGTGACTCAGTGGATCGAGTGTTGGCATGCAAACCAAAAGATCACAGGTTCGATTCCCAGTCAGGGCACATGCCTGGATTGTGGGCCACATCGCCAGTTGGGGACATGCTAGAGGCAACTGATCAATGTTTCTCTTGTACATCAATGTTTCTCTCCCCCTCTCTCTCCCTTCCTTCCCCTCTCTCTAAAAATAAAAGTCTTTTAAAAAAATATAGGTGGCAAATAAACATATGAACAAACTTATTTGTAATCACAGTAATGTAAATTAAAACAAGGGGGAAAACAAGCAAACAATAAATGAATAAGTAAGTATGTAAAACAAAAGAAAACATTTGTAGTTCATTAGACTGGATCAGGGGAGATTGGCAAGAGTGTGGAGATAGAGGTGCTGCTGTGCTGAGAAGTAAGGGGATACATTGGTATTAGTCTTCCTGAGTGATAATTGGCAGCATCTATCACTGGGTAAAATATGCAAGCCCATTACAACCAATAATCCCACTTCTAGGTACCCTTCAAAGCTGTATGCATGAAACAGTCACTGAGACATTGCAGTAGAAAAAGAAGTTAGACTGGCTGAATGGCCATTAAGCCCCTCGTGGTGCATCCACACCGTGGAAAGGCCCAAGTTAATATAACACTGAGGCAGTGCCATGGATGCCGACGTGGAAAGATCCCTGAGACCTATCATGATTTGAACAAAAGCAAATTGCAGAGACATCTCTGTAGTGTGATCACATTTATATTTTAAAAAACAAATAAAAGACATGTGTGCACACATATTTGTCCCCAAAGACAGACCCAGAATGCACCGAGGAAGGATGGGGGACAGTGCTCATGCTATTCACAGCAGTTTCCTTCAGGGACGGAAGTGGGGACTGACTCCAGGAGACAGAATGAGAAGAGGTGAACCCTCTCATGGTCAAGTTCACATTTTACCCTGTGTTCTTTTATATTGCTTGAATGTCTTTCAATGAGCATGAATTACTTGAATATGAAAAACAGCAAATAAGGGGGAAAAACATTCTGCTCTTCTAAACCATCAATGGTGGTACCCCTGCTCTAACATGCTCCTCTCTGCCTGGGCCACTGCAAGCCTCCTAGCTGGTCTTCCTGACTGCACTCTTACCCCTTGCCTTAGTCTTTTCAGGCTACTATAACAAAGTACCATAGAAAGGAGCGTTGTCCCGTAAGCTGAAAGGTTGCAGGTTTGATTTCCAGTCAGGACACATGCCTCAGTTGCTGGTTCAGTCCCGGTCCTGGTCAGGGTACATACAGGGAAGCAACATTCTCTCTCCCCACCCCCTCCTCCCCTGCTCCTGGAATCAATAAAAAATAAATAAAAATAATTTCAAAAAAGAATATACATTTATTTTTCATAGTTCTGGAGGCTAAAAAGTCTGATTGAGTCCGAAAAATGCTGCCATCTAGGACCTAAAACAGCATAAAAATCAGTTTACAGTCTATATAAAAAGTGAATGGCCCTAACCCTCTCTGCTGCACTAATTTCTGCTGAAGACCCCTCTGTTTACAAGAAGCGTGATGTGCCAGCCCAGCCACAGCACTTGGACCTGACAGCTGCAGCCTCAATCCCGAAACTTCCCACCATATGGGGAGCAAAGCAGTCTATCGACTTTGTAAGAGGCTTGGGGAACAGTGACCATAAGCTCAGTGGCCAAAGGCACTGTTTACCATTCTTAGAAACATAAAACACAGGGAAGCAAGAGGAAGATAAAAATTAGAGTCTATCACCTTGTCTTCTTCTCTTTAGACCGGCGATTTTCAACCTTCTTCATCTCACAGCACACATAAACTAATGACTAAAATTCTTCGGCACACCAAAAAATATATTTTTTGCTGATCAGACAAAAAATAGGTACAATTTTGACTCATTCACACCAGATGGCAATTGTTGTGTTGGCTGCTGTCATTTTTTTTTATTTGACAATCTAAGGGAAAGGAGGTTAGCCCCTGATTAGTCAGGTATTGCAGGTTTAAAAAATTAATGTGGCCCTGACTAGTGCAGCTTAGTGGGTTGGGCATCATCCTGCAAATCAAAAGGTCACCAATTAGATTCCTGATCAGGCCACATGCCTGGGTCAAGGGCCAGGTCCCCAGCTGGGGGTGTGCAAGAAGCAACGGATCGATGTTTCTCTTGCCCATCATGTCTCTTTCCCTCTCCTTCTTCTTCCCTTCTCCTCTCTCTAATAATAAATAAATAAGTATTAAATAAATATATGAAATATTAGTAATAATGAATTCTTGTGGCACACCAGCTGAAAATCACTGCTCAAGACTCCTGAGCATGGCTAACTTCTCTCTCAAAAGATAATCTGAAGAATTTTTAAAATCTGCCTCAACTAGACATTGCTGTCTCTCCCTCATTCTCTGCCAGTACAAAGCCTCTTCCCACATGGAAGGAGTTACAAGAAAGGGAACACGATAAAAATGGTCTTCTAGAGCCCTGGCTGGTACAGTTCAGTGGATTGAGTGCGAGCCTGAGAACCAAAAACTATCTTCCTGGCTCCTCAAATGCAGATAAGAAGCAGGAGACACCTGCAAGGTTACTCTAGAAAGTGGTTCTCTGCCTTGGCTGCACATTGCCATCACCGTGGGAGTTGAAAAAATACTGATCCTGCCTCCCATCCCCCCAGATTCTGGTTTGTTTGGGATCAATGGGTCCTGGACATGAAAAAAAATTCTTTTAAGCTCCCAGATGACTGCAATTTGTAGCCAGAATTGAGAAGCCAGCTGTGCTTTGGCGTAGGGGCCCAAACACCCACACATCAATGCTAAACATGGTCTCCTAGGTAGACGACTGGTCACTGACAAGAAATGAGTATCAGTTTGAGAGAAGCGTTTTAGGAAAAATCCAAGTGGGATGATTCATCTTCAAGTTGTGGCTTTACTGCAGTAACAAAATATCTCTAAATTCATAGGAGATATGAAACTGAGTTAGAGGGACTTATTATTAACACAAAGAATGAATCAAAGGAAAAAGCAAGTGTGTGAGCTCAAGCATGTGAATTTAAGGGGAAGTCCCCACTCTAAACTTGGAAGAGGTTTTTTTTTCTTTAATGAAAAACAACTGTTATTAGCAGTGGGTAAACTGTCATTCTTTTTCCCAGAATTGAAAAGAATCTACAATAAATACCCATGATGTCTTACAGTGGTCACAGAATGTTTATTCCACAGCAGCTTTTCAGAGAATGGAACTAAAATCAATACAACATTGATTTTAGTCTTTGTGAAATATGTCCCCAAATATTTTAATATGACTTTTAAACCCCAAAGCTTTTTTAAAAATGGAGTACCCCTCCTTCCTTGGTGAGATGAGGGCAAGTCAAGGTTACCAACGATCCTTCCTCTGGTCCATTTTCCACACTGTGATGGAAAGAGCTCTTTAAAGTGCCACTCTGACCCAGTCACTCCTCTGCTGCACATCCCTTCTCAGTTCTCCATCACCTGCCCTCAAGGCCTCCATCTTCCTTCTCCAGCCTCCCTGTTTGCACAGCCCTCCTGCTGCCCTGTGCCCCAGCCAGACATGAGTCCCCAGAAAGCCCTGCTGTGTCACACCTCGAGGCTTTGTCTGCACTGCCCACTTGACTGGGATAGCCACTGCCAGGTACCCCAGCTCGCTAGGTCTAGAAAACTCCTCACATCCTTGAAGATTCAGTTCAAGGCACTTCAACTATGAAACTTTTAGAAAATGTGGTACATATATGCAATGGAATATTACTTAGTCATAAAAAAAGAAAGAAACCTGACCATTTGTGACAGCATGGATGAACTTAGAGGGTATTATGCTCAGTAAAATGAGTCAAATACCATATGATTTCACTTATTTAAAAAAGAACAAAGGAAATGAACAAAACAGAAACAAACCTATAGACACAGAAAACAAATGGATGACTGCCAGATGGGAGGGGGTTGGGTAAAAAAATGAAGGGATTACAAAGTACTACTCAGCAGTTACAAGAGTCGTGGAGGTGAGAAGTGCAGCATGAGGAACAGAGTTAACACATCACAATGACTACGTACGGTGCCGGGTGGGCACTGGACTTATCAGAGGCAATCACTTTGTAAGTTATATGTCTAACCACTATGCTGTACACTTGAAACTAATATAATATTAAATGTCAACTGCAATTGAAAATTTTTAAAAACTGAAGGTTTTCCTGGCCTACCCAAAAAAGTGACAACTCCCTCCTTTGCCCAAACCCCCAACATGCACCTTACACTTAATCACATTTACGTGTTTACCTGTCTAAGTTTCCCACCCAGATTCCCACCCAGAGCCCTTTGATGGCATAGATGGCATCTTATCCATTTACACACCCAGCACCTAAAAGTCAGATTGATATAAAGTAAGTTTTCAATTAAGCTTATTTTATGAATTGAATTTAACTGAATTTATTGAATGAATTCATTTAACTCTCCAAAAATTAACCTCCCTCTCTCTCAACACAAATGTATGCACACCACAAAGGAGGAAAGGGGAGGCTAAGAAGGGACCCAAGAGGAACACCTCTTGCAACAGTTCCTGCATCAGTCAGCCTGTCTTTACTTACCATTGAGGTTCTGTGCCCAGTGGCTGAAGGCAGAAGTGAGAGGCTGATTTCCTGGTGTGGAGAGTCTAAGCAAGAGCTATGCTGAGGAGTACTGGAGCTTCCTGAGTCGCTGTGAAGCTCTCCTTTTTCAGACAGCAATCTAGACAAAAAGCTGGCCTTTCGACTGCCTGAGCGAGGTCTGTCTGTCCAGACCCCACTCTCTCTCATGCTGCCATTGCTGTCTCTGCGGTGACTGTGCAAATCTGTGAGAGGCTCCCCTGAGGGCTGCGAGTCCTGGGACTGCCCCCAGGTTCCTATTGCATAGGATGGACAGTGCCTTGGAGCCATCGGCATACCTAGCCAGGACTGGGACCTTGCATTCTGTGTGCTAAAGGAGGAATGATCTGGTTGCTGTCCCGGGTGCTGAATTCTAACGCAGTCATCCCAGGGACAAGGGCTGTGGTTGTGGAGCTGTCCGCTGTGCTGATCCTTCTCAGCCCAGTCATTTTTACCACAGCAAGTGTCTACCTCAAGTTGCCTGGCCTGTGGGATTTGCCACAAGGTTTTAGACTTTGGCACAGTCATCTGGGTGACTTGTGGTTGATTATTGGCTTGGAGTACAGAGATTCTTTCAGACAAAGGGGAGCAAATCATACACTGCTGGGGCACTGAATATTTTTTCAAATGAAATGGAGGGCATCTTTCATCCTCAGTGCCCTCATTGCCTGATTTGTCATAAAGTGCCCTCGTGATTTTCCTGATTCCAAGATGGAATATTTCTAGTACATTAAGGAACAAAGAGATGGCTGCAATGCTGTGCATAAAAAGCATGAAATGGTCTTCTCTG
This sequence comes from Anoura caudifer, assembly GCA_004027475.1. NCBI lineage: Eukaryota > Metazoa > Chordata > Mammalia > Chiroptera > Phyllostomidae > Anoura > Anoura caudifer. The sequence goes on from PVKU01005788.1 coordinate 110,523, forward strand.
TGGGCCTGGATACAAAGCAATCCACTGCATTGGGGCATGGAGGTTGAGAGCATTTGTAGAGGGGGTGCATTTGAAACCCATAGAGAACATACTGGCCTATCATAAACCCTACTTCCAGCACAGATCTGGTCAAGATGTGTAAGACATAAGTACGCAGTAGACATCCTTTCAGAGGGACTTTATGGATTCTCTTCTGTTCCTCTAACCTCTTCAGTTGTCTATCTATCCTTTGTTGCTCCTCCAATTCAAGCCCTGGATTCTCCATGCGGGCTCTAAGGTGTGACTTTTTCCTCTGTCTCTCCTTTTCAAAAGCCCTGAGTCTATAAAGGGCATGGCCCATATACACCAGAGAGGGAGAAGACACGAAGATGATCTGTAAGACCCAGAACCTGATCAAAGAGATAGGGAAAGCATCATCATAACAGATATTGTTGCAACCTGGCTGCTGGGTGTTGCAGGCAAATGCTGACTGTTCATCATCCCAGACATCTTCAGCAGCCACACCAAGTACCAGCATTCGGAAAATGAAGAGGATGGTCAGCCAGATTTTCCCCACTATGGTTGAGTGAGAGTGAACTTCCTCTAGAATGCTACCCAATAAGTTCCAATCCCCCATGGTAAGAAGACTAGCATCTGAAATTTAAAAAAAAAAAACACAAATGTGGAGGTTAATAACATCCATGGATGTAATATGTAAAGACTCAGGCTCAGCAAAACAGCAGTTTCTTTTTTTATGTCAGTAAAACTATGAAAGGTTTTCCAGCCCTAATATTTGCAGCCCAAGCTTGATGAAATAGGATGGTTACAAAGAATATCAGTTTGGAGGGGGAACTAAAGACCCTCCAAAATCTGACCTAATTCCCTTCCTGTCCTCTTCTCTCCCACACAAAGTTGACTGTCATTTTAGCATATTCATTGGCCCTTGTGTTTATACAGTGCCATCCATCCCACAATTTTGCTCACTTGTCAACCCATCTGAGATGCCCCATTTACCATACATACTACATGATCTTTAATAAGTCTTACCATGTCACTGTACCTAAAGTGAGTTGTGTGATGGTTCTGTCTTACATCCCCTTTCCTGGAAAAGTTTGTCCTTCACAGAGAAAAAAAAATGTACAAGACATAAGTACACAGAGGGACTTTCTATAGCATTTGGGTCTTTGCATATAGACAGCATCAATAAATGATAGTTAACTAAATTATCTTTTCATTTTAAAACTCATTCTTCTCACTGGAGTAATCATCAGCAGAAAAACAAATCTGCATTATATATTATCCATGGCTCCAATGCAAGACTAAAAGTACAAGGCAAACAGAAATCAGTTAAATAAACCCTCAGAAACTGGCATGGAATAGCAGTAAAGACTAAGAAGGCACAGAAACAGTAACAGCAATACAACATAAGATTACATCCAAAAAAGCATGTTTTCATGGAAGTTTGCTATCTTAGAAGAAAAGTGAATATAAATTGCTTCTCTAGCAAGCCTTGGATTTGGAAAAGAATTAAGGCATAGCTGACATGAACAGGTTATTTGGTTTACCCTGAAAAAAATTGATGTTTTTCAAGATTCAATGAGGTTAAAAAACTTGGTAGGTTAAAATCTCATAAGATGTGGAAGACTTCCAAATATAAAATATATGGAGGAAAAATAGGAAAGTGTTATTATGTTAAAACACATAATGAAACAATAGTCTCCTTCCATAATTTATCCCTTCAATATTTACTAAAATCTTAATACCACTTATTAGATGTCAGGAAATTCAAGAATGAACAAGATACACCTGGCCCAGCCCTCCCAGTACTTAGCACTCCCATTAACATATAAAAAGGAAAAATAGTGAAAAAAAGCAAATGAGTATCAAATCAAAATTACAAGAGCAAAAACATAAAAAAAATTCCCTACTTATCTTCAAACACAAATACAGAGTTGGACAGAAGTGGGTGTACAGTTGTGAGTATGCAAAACAGAGTTTGTTCTACTATCATTAATTAATTATTGTATTATATCCCACATGAACAAGTGTAGACCTATTTTTTCCCCATCTTGTATAAATTCTGGATGGAGTAAAGTATTAAATCGAAAAAAAGTAAACTGTGAAAGTATTAAAATAAAATGTAAAAGAATATTTTACAATCTCAAAGTAGAGGAAGACTTTTTAAGCACACCAATGACAGAAATTATAATTGGAAAAGATATATAGATTTTACCCAACAAAACTAAATGGCAGAAGGGGAGGTGGCCATAAAAAAAGAATGGAATGTTACCATTTGTGACAGCATGAATGGACCTAGAAGGTATTATTCTAAGTGAAGTCAGCCAGACAGAGAAAAACAAGTATCACATGATTTCATTTATATGCAGAATCTAAAGAACAAAATAAACCAACAAAAAAAGAGAAACAGGCTCAGAGGGGAAGGGATTGGGGTGGGTGAAAAAGGTAAAGGGATTTAGAAGTACAGATTGATCGGTACAAAATAGTCACAAGTATATAAAGCACAGCAGAGGGAATATGGTCAAAAATATTGTAACAACCATGTATGGTTCCAGGTGGACACTTGAAGAATCAGGGGAGCACTTTGTAAATTATGATTGTCTAACCACAATGCTGCGCACCTGAAACCAATATAAAATAATACTGAATGACAGCTGTCATTGAAAAATAAAATTAAAAAAAAATAAGTGGCAATGTCCAGAAAGCTCTTGGCTCTGGAGAACAACAACAAAAAGGTACAAACTAGAGATAAACATTTAAACATTTGTGAGTAGTCCCTGAATAGGGAGGTGACACCACTCAGGAACTAGAAAGAAAAGTGAGTCAATGACAGAAACGTAAGAAATAGCATAGGAAAAAAGTCTACAAATGAAAACAGGAAATGGCCCGAGAGAGAAAGGGGGAAAACAGGAGGGTCATGCAACTGAAACCAAAGCAGGACGGAGCTTCAAGGAGAGAACAGCTGCCAATGCCAAACACACATGCACATACCACTATTTAAATATAGTAACAGTGGGATATGCCATACTCAGGAATTCACATCCTCAATTACTATTTCTGAAGATGCTAATTCTCCCCAAATCAGTTGATCCACCATAGGTTCAATGTGAGACTGTATATCACTGAGTGAAACGCAATCATGCAAATGTACATAATTGTGTGTGTGTATATATGATGTATGTGCATGTGATTACATGAGCATGGAGGGGAAAGAACAGAAGGACACACACCGGGAAGTTGCTATAGGTTACTGGAGGCCCGTGGGATGTGATGAGAAAGGAGGGGGTAATTTGGAGGAAGAAGGGAGAGGCAAAAAGGAAACAATCCTTCTTCTAAAGAAGCATGACTGATTTTTATCCAAGGTAATCCATCTATGTAAAGTTATACCTATATGTGCATATGTGTACATAAACAATATTTAAAATAAAATTTTAAAATGGATTCTCTCAGAATTTGAAGGGGGTATTAATGAGACTTTTATATTTTACTCTATGTACTTGTAAATTGCTTAAAATTCAAAAATTAACAATGTAGTCATATAAAGTACTCCCAAATAAAAATTGGACTTAGAAATTTTGGACTTGTACCTCATTAACTGAAGCAACAATTTACTAAGTCCTCTCATCCCTCACAGAGTTCAGTTCATTTCCCATAATTATTCACTTAAAAACTTCTGGCCATTATTCTTTGTTAAAAAATATTTTTAACACTGAAAAAATCTAGAGCTTCTATTTTATATAAAAACTCTAAGGTGAAAAAGCTAATTCATGTCATCAACTTATTCTCTATTTGACTTAAATTATTTAATGCTTCCTTTTGCCACTATATCCTTAAAAATTGGAAAGCATTACTTTTAATTACCAACTAAAAGAGAACTAGGCCAACATGAAAAACAGAAATACAATCATTCCTACTGACATGCAAAGGCCAGGTCCTTTAGACAAATATTCCTGTTTACTAAAAATAACTACTTTTTACCATTAAATGACTATAGTTCCTAGAAATATTGTCAAATTTCCTTTTATTATCAAATATTAATTTAGCAATTCCTTTGTTAAAAAAAACTGGTGTTTCTTTCCTAAATTTTATTTTGCATCTTATCTTTCTACCCCCACAGGGATTTCCTATAGTTCTATAAACAAGAAAACCCACATATTTACCACTTACCTTACAGGTGAACCACAAAAATGAATGGGCTCAAAAAACCTGAAAGAGGGACCATGTGCAGCTCCTTAGTGGGACAGCGGCTGCTGGTTGCAGATATAAAGCCTCTGCTCAGCTGGCCATGGGGCTCGGTCCAGAATGGGCAGAGCAGTTTTGATCGATGGAGTCTACTCTGGTCCTCTTCCGAGGTCAACATGTCCTTTGGTTTTTTGCAATTCTCTTGCATTGTTTTTTTCTAACTGACACCATGCTGGTTTCCTTTATCATTTGGGAATGATTACAGCGATCTGAATGAGAGCACTTCTTTCCGTCGATTCCATCTAGGAATCGATGTCGCAGATCAATGGGTCATGCCTGATTTCATCAATAGCTGCCTGGGGTGAGTCTAGCTTCATCAAATGTGAACAAGTAATAATGGAGGGACAATCCAACCCCCAGTGTTCTTGCATATCATGCTATGCTGGGAAGAGAAGCATCTAAATGAGATGAAGCATTTTTAGATCACTGAGAGGGGCCTGCGCCTGCCTGTAGATCACATGTTCTAGCAATATTCTATTAGGCTGAAACAGACAGCTCAAGAAAATTTTTTTCTAAGTAGAGAATCTGAAAGCAACAGAGGCACAGAGTAGGTGACTCTCCCATACCTTCACAGTAATCACCTGAAATGTCCTGATGAGGCAAGTAACCCTGGCACACCCTGCCGCTGTCTCCTCCCAGCCAGCCCAAGGTCTCCACAGGCATTAGCACACTAAGGGCTGAGAACCACTGCCATAGAGATCAAGGTTTCTCAATATTCCCACTTCCACTCTCACAAAGTTATGCTGAATATAGGATAGAGTCACTGGCATGCCCCCAGACACACTTGGAGAGGCAAAAGGGAACAAATGTTAGAGAGAATAACTGTTTCAGGATAGAAAGGCAAAAGATAAAGATGCACGTGCATGCCAGTTCCACTGGCTGCTGCCTTTGTGCTAGTCAATGGGACCAATACTCACCATGCCACTTCATTCATCTGGTGATGGAAGAGGGGGCTGTTGGTTTTCTACAGAGCATCTGTAAAGCATTTAAGGTTGTGAAAGCCAACAATACTAAAGGAAGAGAAAGTCATGTAAACAGACAGGAGCAACAGCCGAAGAGGAAAGCTCATTTGTGTCAAGTTCCTCATCTCATTCGCTAAGGAGATTGAATGGCACCTTCAGTGAGAAACTCAGGGGTTTCCAGGAGAAATGCATTATGGCATTTTACACATTTTCTCTTAAAAAAAACTCATTTCAACCTGGACCAGTGTTGGTTCAATTAGTTAGCTGGGTGTCATCCCTCAAAGGTCACCAGTTCAATTCCTAGTAAGGGCACATGCCTGGGTTGCAGGTTCAGTCCCTGTCAGGGCACATATGAGAGGTAACCAATCGATGTTTCTCTCTCTTTCTCTCTCCCTTCCACGGAAGGAAGGAAGGAAGGAAGGAAGGAAGGAAGGAAGGAAGGAAGGAAGGAAGGAAGGAAGGAAGGAAGGAAGGGAGGGAGGGAGGGAGGGAGGGAGGAAGG